>LS486319.1:15222-57212 GCA_900490705.1 Pristionchus arcanus
CTTCAACTAACCGTAGCCGAGTACGCAAGCCACTTGACGATGATCTGTAGGCAGAGATAGATGAAAATGCAGGCCATGAACAGCATCTGCGGGATGAACATGAACTTGATGTCGAGGTCCGAGTGGAAGTATCTGAAGGAAGGGGATTGAATGAGTACGGATCTGTAGCATCGAGAGACGATAATAGCTAATACGCTGCTAGGAATGTTATTATGACAGCTTAGAATGTTCGCAGAAAGAATGACCGGATGGTATTGAAAAAAAAATATTTTTATATGTCAAAGATTGCGAAGAAGTGGCATTGAAAGCTACTGGTTTGCGCAAGTTGTATCAAGCCTGTTCATCCTGAAACCGCATAGTGAAAAAACCGGAATTTTCTAAAACTGCTGTTCGTCACTCTACGATTTTGCATTTCATCTAGAATATGTGTGCGATGTTGATAGCTCGGACTAATAGTTGGAAAGCTACTTGCCTAAATCCCAAAATTCACGCGACAGACCATGCCAGCTCTTACTGATGGCTAGCGACTAGGATCTTAGGATAACACTACTCACTTATGGTTGTGGTACGACAGAAGGAGTCCGAAGGTCATCTGTCCGATTCCGAGGATGACGGACGACTTCATCTTCATCGAATTGAGGAAGGACAACTTGTTCGCCTCGGCCAGATTCCAGACGGGGTCCACTCCGATCGGGTAGGGAGACGTCTGCAGAGGAATTAATGTTGTAAAAAGTTATCATAAAAAATTTAAAAGAGCATCAATATCGTTATACACAGGAGCGATTTGCAATTATTACATTTAAAAAGCAATGTCGAGTAAAGTTGCACAAAAGAACCCAAAGCTCGCTGCCCAAATTATGGGCATTTTAAAGCTAGATGTTCTAACCCGGTGCTTCTAGCTCACACTCTCTGCTCAAGATCGTTGCATTCACTCACCACGTAGGCCTTCTCGGGGACGAGCATCAGGGGCACCTCCAGCGCTCCCTTCTCGAAGTAAGGCGCAGTCTCGTTCGGAAACAGCGAGTTCACCCACGCGGAGCCGAAGATGTTGAGGGATTTACTGAAAAAGAAGGAATGAAGTCAGTTCGTGATTGAATGACCTTTGTCTGATACGATACTTCACATAGCATTCTACTTTCCTCGATTGAGGGTACCATATTTTTTTTAATTGGAGAAACAGCAACGCCATGATCAGAAAAATGTCGACTCCCTAACCTATACGATCTCATAGGCGCACGGAACTGCCGGGGGAATTTGCCTTGCATAATGCAAGTTGTATTAATCTAACATTGAGTGTTTCAAACAGCTCTAAACGTTGTCAACCGGCTCAGAATCAATTAAAGTCAGCGCTCTATGGTTGCATCTAGTGTCTACCGTAGCCCCATTCGATCATCCGAGACTACCGTAACCCTACCGTACCTGAAGATGTCGTTGTAGAGGAAGCCGGTGTAGATGGAGAAGGCGCCCATGAGGAAGATGACGTAGCGACCGCCGAAGAACATTTGGAAGATCTGCAGCAAAGGAGAGGATTGCATTTATTTGTGTTATTATTATTATTGTAGGAACAACAGGCCCAATGTGGATTGAATGTTTCCCCGTGTCAATTTCAACGTGCGATGTTGGAAATGTTGAAAGAGGAGATTGAGAAAGAGGGAAAGGATAAGAAAGTCTTTTGTTATATTGATGATATTCTTGTGGCAACTGAAACAGAAGAAGACCATCTGAAGGTGCTTCAATGGGTGTTGCGGAGAATAATAGACCGAGGAGTAAAAGTGAATCCGAGTAAGTGTAGATTCATGATGAAAAGTGTGGAATACTTGGGCCACTATGTGTCTGATACTGGAGTGAGCATGGAAGAGAGGAAAGTCGCTGCGGTGAAAGATTATCCTCGACCTAAGAATAGTTCGGAGGTACGATCGTTCGTTGGGCTCGCGAGTTATTACAGAAGATTTGTGAAGGGCTTTGCCAGAATAGCTGAACCTTTGCACGAAATGACTAAGAAAGAAGTGGAGTGGAAATGGGGATTAAAGGAAGAGAAAGCATTCAATGAACTGAAGAAGTCAATCACTGAAGCGCCGGTGTTGGCACAGCCAGATTGTGAGGCTGCGATTAAGGGAAAAAGGCCATTTTACATCACTACCGATGCAAGTGGGCATGGTATCGGAGGAGTGCTGTCCCAAGCAAATGAATCGGGTGTGGAGCAACCAGTTGCTTTCTATTCGCGTTCGTTGAGAGGTCCAGAGAGAAATTACTCGATAATTGATCTAGAGGCTCTTGCGATATTTGAGGCTGCTCGCAAGTGGAAGTATCTGATATTCGGTACGAAATCAATAGTGAGAACTGATCACGCGCCGCTGACAAGCATGTTCAAGCGACAGAATGTGTGTCCCAGAATCTTGAGATGGGCTGCGGAGATGTTACCATACAAATTAGAGATCATTCATGTGAAGGGAAAGGATAATGTGGTTGCAGACTCATTGTCAAGATTTCCTGTTGATTCATACAGTGATGAATCAAAAGAGCCAGTTACTATAGGCGAAGACATAGTAATTAATGCTATGACTCGATTTCAATTGAGTGCTCAGAAGGAAAAGAGTAACAAAGATGAAGTGACTCGAGAAATGGAAGAGGGTATAGAGAAATGGAAGACAGCTCAGAGTACAGATGAATGGGTGCAGGAAATGATTCAGAAGAAGAGTGAAATTGCTATTGGAAGAGGTGATGCATCTGAAATTATTCGTATGCCCGATTCGACAAGGAAGTTGACGATGGCTGATCTGGAAGTAGATAATGGATTACTATATGTACTCGATCGAGAGCATGAAAGGACAATGTATGTGCCGAGATCAGAAAGGATACGATTGATCAAAGAGATGCATGAGAGTGTACTAGTTGGACATCAAGGAAGAGAGAAAATGGACCAGTTATTAAGAAAAGGGTACATCTGGGGAGCAATGGAGAAGGATATTGCTGGTGTACTGAGAGAGTGTGACCTGTGTTTGAGAAGTAAGCCAAGGAAGAAATTCGTCCCTGAGCTACAACCAAGGGAAGCGAAAGCACCGTTGGAAATTGTAGCAGTTGATCTGATAGATATGGGAAGAGGGAGACATGGAAACAGATACATTCTGACTATCATTGATTTGTTCTCGAGATATGCAGGTGCTATTCCCCTCAAAGATAAGAAGGCGAGTACTGTAGCTCATGCATTCATGACTAAATGGATATTGGAAGGTGGTCGGGTGCCGAAGGCATTATTAAGTGATAATGGCACTGAATTTATCAATGAAGTCTTTGAGGAGATTAATAAGATGTGGAAAATAGAACGGAAGTGTACCTTACCGTACCACTCTCGTGCTAATGGTGGAGTGGAAAGGCTGAATCGAACGATAAATGAGACGTTGCGGAGATTAGTAGCAGGGAAGACTGATGAGTGGGAGGATGCACTTCCTTATGCACTCTACTGTTACAATACTGTACCCCATGGTAGTACAGGCGAAAGTCCTTCATTTTTATTTCATGGAAGAGATGATGGCTTACCAGTGGGTGAACCCTGGAAAGTGAATGAAAAGTATGTGGTAGATCAAGACGACTACAAGTCGCGAATGATGTTATTGATGAGGAAAACTCAGGAAGAAGTGAATGAGAGATTGAAAGGAGAACGGGAAAGAATGAAAGCTAGTTATGATAAGAAATGGGAGAATAATAAGAAGAATGAGCCGGTCATAGGTGATCGTGTTTATGTATACAAAGAGAAGAGTGATGGGATTAATCCAAAATTGAGAATCAAGTGGGAAGGCCCCTATAGGGTAGTGGAAAGGTCAAGTACTACAGCTACGTTGTGTGGAATTGAGAATGGAATAGAAAAGGTGGTTCAACTGGATAAATTGAGAAAGGTGCCCAAAGTGGAGGGGGAAGCCAATACGTTATCGGTTAATGAATCATTCAATTCCAGCCGTCTGGTCGATCGTGCATCGCCACTGCACTGGGAAAGCATCTGCCCTGTCTGCGTGAAGAATCCAAGACCGATGAAGGAAGTCTGGAAAGGATGCCCGGCAGAGTTCGCGTCATTCTCATTCAATACGCTCAAAGAGTATGCCGTATTGCGAACGATCATCGAAAGATTCCCGAATCTGAACCCCCTCAGAGCTCAGAGACTCCTCAGTCTAGGAACTCTAGATGAAGAAGAGGAAATGTCTGAGAAGACCATCGAAGAGACCGTCGGCAATCTTTGCCACCACTCGTTGAGAACACTCGCTGGCCCGACCGTGGATTGGCGTTTTACGGTTACGGATATTAACCCTCGATTCGAAGTGGCATACAGGCGTGGACTGGGAGAAGAGGTCGATTCTTCTCTGGGCTATGGTGCAGTTGTACACCAACCTGGATTAGCCATTACGAAGATGGGAGGAGACAAGGCACGTTGGACATGGAAGGTAGAGATGTGCACGGAATGGAACGAGATCTTCGCGAATTGGCACAGATTGAGAACTAAGAAGACCATCAAAAATCTCTTAGTTTTCTGGCCAAGATCTTTGAACGAAGAAGATAGGACCGCGCTCAGGGACATGGTCATTCATCATACTGAGAAGAATGCATGGAACGTTGTGATAGTGGTAGAACCAGTCGGAGGAACTACCGATCCCAATTATATCCCTTTCCTGATAAATTGGTCGGCGGAGCATCCCAAAACTGGAAGTATCCGTGTAGTTGTCACAGACAGCGCCGTAACGGATGGCACGCCAGTGGCGGCACTCGAATGCTGCCATCCTTGGATCAGGCGTGACCACTATGAGTTCGCGACGCAAGCGTGGATCGGAGGAAAGCCCTGGAATCCTAAGGTTGCGGAGAATGAAATGGAGGAGAAAGGCTTCACTGGAGCGGGTGAAGTGAAGAAGAGAAAGGAACACCAGGAGGTTGATGTGCCCAAACTCAACCAGGTGGTTCAAAATAGGAGGGAGAAGGAGATGGAGGATATCCTTTGTGGTGTTTGCGGCGGAAAGGGACACCGGGATTGGAAATGCCCGAATCAAGGAAACAAGAAGAGGTTCTTCGGACGAGGACGTCCTACTGGAAAGGACGGGGATGTAGACGGATGGCCTTATAATAAGAAGAAGAGATATTAAATCATTATCGTTCATCGTTATTTATTTTGTATTTCGTCATTTGTATAATTATCTAATTAAAAGATAATTAGATAATAATTTAATTCATCGTTAGTTTAATTATTGACTCAACTCTAGGATTACGGTAACATTTGAATTGCCGCATATAGGCTCTCACCACGATTTAATCAAATGTTGACTTACAGTATATTTTCTGTTTTTCGTGACTTTTCCTTTTTCGTTTGTTGTCAGTCTAGTTTTCTCTCGTTTAGATCGTTGCCGTCAGTTATTTTTGTGTCTTTTTGCTGATAAATTCTCTTCGTAAACGCCATCCGATCGCCTCAACGCACCCCATAGCCACAACTTTAAAGAATATTATTGATGCGAAAAATTAAGTGTTGCAGCTAGCGGGATGCTTGTTTCATTACCGCCTCAAAGCTGAGGGATTTCGCCAATGGCGAATCGCCATCTCTGAGAAAGAAAACAAAGAACTCAACGCACTCGATAATGACCTGTCTGTTTCATGTTTCGACGGTTCTTCAAAGTCCAGGCATTCTGGTTCTCCTGGTGGAAAGACAAAACTTGCACAAGATTCGCCATAACGTTCCCGTGTACATTCGATTCAGATGCTACCGTACCCCCTCTTTCACAATATCTTCTGCGAGACAGGGCTACCGTACCCTCATCCATCCGCTACCGTACTCCCGCCCATACTCTACCGTACCTTCTGGGTGACGTCAATGTTGAAGAGGTTGAGGGTGTGGTAGATGGACTTGATCTTGCGCACCTTCGTCAGCCACATCCGCACGTTCTTCGCTGCGGCAACCTGAGAATGATTAGACTAATATTTATTTAGTTTTATTATTATTAAAATTAACAAATATTTAATTGATACTACCGTCGAAACCAATATCGAACGCAACCGTTGATAGTATTTTAGTATTTTCAATATCGAGCAATTCCAGCCATGATCAATGTACCAAATATACTGAACACTCTTAAAATCGCATCCTTGCGCTTCGTGGTTTCACCAGTATACCAAATGATTGGGGTCTTTCGTCCGTCAATGATTTCGTGAAACGGAATATGAGCGTGGTTGCGTAAGAATCAATCATTCTTGTGGGATACTTGGTACAGCAATTTTTCAAAAACTTGAGAATAGAGGTTCTCGAGGGTGCTGATGATCATGGTATTCTTCATTTTGCTCCATCTCGACCGGTGCAGCCGTGCTGCATCCTTGCTGCACGGCTCCGTTTTTCCATATCTTAATTTGCCGTCGACGTAACCCTATAAAAATTTAACAGGGTATGTAATCGGCCATTCTGATTCAAACCATGACACACATGGTTTTTGAAATTCATTGATTCGCTAGATAAAATTTTTCTTTCGAACTACAGGGCTAAGTGGAAGCCGAATTAAATTCCAAACGATGCGCCTTGTGGAAAGGATCATTTTTCATACGCATAGTGTGGGGTTTAGAGAATCCCTTTTTTTGCTATCTTTAATTGTTTCCAAGAATTTCTTCATTCATCTCCTCATTCTTGGCGTCTCGCACCGCGCTCTTCGCAAATTGAGGGACGAATGAAATTAGAACAATAGACGAGAGACAAGGAATGAGAAGTGAGAGAGAAGAATTCAAGACAAAATTAAAGATAGCAAAAAAGGGATTCTCTAAACCCTACACTCTGCGTATGAAAAATGATCCTTTCCACAAGGCGCATCGTTTGGAATTTAATTCGGCTTCCACTTAGCCCTGTAGTTCGAAAGAAAAATTTTATTTAGCGAATCAATGGATTTCGAAGTCCATGAGTGGCATGGTTGGAATCAGAATGGCCGATTACATACCCTGTTAAATTTTCATAGGGTTACGTCGACGGCAAATTAAGATATGGAAAAACGGAGCCGTGCAGCAAGGATGCAGCACGGCTGCACCGGTCGAGATGGAGCAAAATGAAGAATACCATGATCATCAGCACCCTCGAGAACCTCTATTCTCAAGTTTTTGAAAAATCGCTGTACCAAAGTGTTATTGATTCTTAGGCAACCAGGCTCATATGCCAAAATTATAACTATGCCCATTCCTGCTTCACGCCTACTACTTACCTCTTTTCGCTCAATACAAAGCAATTAATGAATGAAAAGCCGTCGACCACAACTTCCATCCCGATACACCAACTCCCGTAACCGTACCCCTTGACACTCTAGCTACCGTACCCCAGCCGTTACCGTACCAGGACTCGGTGTCTGTGGTCCTGGGTCTGTCCCAGCACCGTCTTGAGGTCCTCAATCCTGGTCATCACTCCAATCGACATCTCCCTTCGCTCCGACGGCGTGTCCGGGCACGGGTAGAGAGTGGCGCGGAAACTGGAAATTAGTAAATTAAATTAGTAATTAAATATGAAATATAAAAATAATAATGTGTTTGTCACTTGTTGTTTTGTATTACACGACTGATATTATTCGTAGGAAGCTACATACACTACAACGAATGGAAATCATTCTTCCAACTGGTCACCCATAACCGCAGCCTCAATCTGACCTGTCCATTTATTTGAAATATGTCATGTCGCGGTGCAACATGATGAAATAATTGATTGTAACTGGCGAAAAGAACATCAACGCAGGCATAGAATTTCTTCATGTTATCGCCACTACCCGCAGCACCACTCTACCTGGTCTGCTATTTGAAATGCATTATAATATATATTTGCGCACTACAGCAGAATTATTTGTTTTAGTGAGAAAAGAAAAAGGGTCGAATAACACCAAGAGAACTCCTTCGACGTATCATCCCTTGCTACAACCCCAATCTCCCTGGTCCACTTTTGTGCAATATTATAAAAATAAATAAAAACTAAAACCAACCCCTCGCATATCTTCTTGACCTTGGTCTTCAGCTGGTCGCCTTGGAAGAAGATGATGAACACCGACTTGTTGATCGGCTCGCCCTAAATTAATCAATTAATCGATAACTCTACTGTACTGTAACCTTGCCAGTTCCCGGATCCTACAATCAATCTTTAACCCCGGTCAGCTTTCCATTACAGGCAGCAATCAGCTCAAAATACAAAATATAGGAAGGGAATAAAATCAGTAATCGATCCCCTCCCCCGGTGCACCTACCGTAGCCGTGTCATTCAGCACGTCGTCAATCTCCGAGTGTCGCAGGAAGACGTTGCCGCGACAGGCGCGCCACAGCAGATTATTAAAATTAACAAATATTTAATTGATACTAGATTCGAACCCAATATCAAACGCAACCGTCGATAGTATTGTAGTATTGCCAATATCGAGCAATACCAGCCATGATCAATGTACCAAATATACTGAACACTCTTAAAATCGTATCCTTGCGCTTTGTGGTTTCACAAGTATATCATTTCATGGAAAACCCTCGTTTGATAATCATCCTGGGATTAGGCATTCACAAATATATCAACTATGCCAATTCCTACTTCACGCCTACTGCTTATCACTGTTCGCTTAATGCAGTGTGATCAATGAAGGAAAACCCGTCTATCCCCTACATCAACTCCCATTACCGTACCAGGACTCGGTGTCTGTGGTCCTGGGTCTGTCCCAGCACCGTCTTGAGGTCCTCGATCCTGGTCATCACTCCGATCGACATCTCCCTTCGCTCCGACGGCGTGTCCGGGCACGGGTAGAGAGTGGCACGGAAACTGGAAAACATAAAATTAGATTCCTAATCAATTAAATATTAAAAACTTATATAATTGCGCTGCATGAATATTTTTTAGACATCTAGACAACGCACTATTCAACGACTGCATATCAATAATTCAACTTACTGCCTCTCCCCGCAGCCACAATCTCACTTGTCCACTATATTGAAAAATAGTATAATCAAGAGATTCGCGCATATGTTTCATGTGTTTTATTGAAACGAGTCATGTGTTTTATTGAAACGAGAGAAACTAAGCATTAACGACCGTAAAGAATTCTCTCAACTTATCACCCATGCCTGCATCCCCAATCTCCCTAGTCCGTTATTTTGCTATTTTTCAATCAATAGCTTCGTGCCACAGTAGACTCAAATGATTTATTGAAACGAGCGAAGAGCAACGAGAAACGCCCGAAAAGAACTCCTTAGACGTATCACCCCTCGCTGCAACCTCAATCTCCCTGGCCCACTTTTTTTTTGCAATATTATAAAAATAAATAAAAACTAAAACCAACCCCTCGCATATCTTCTTGACCTTGGTCTTCAGCTGGTCGCCTTGGAAGAAGATGATGAACACCGACTTGTTGATCGGCTCGCCCTAAATTAATCAATTAATCGATAACTCTACTGTACTGTAACCTTGCCAGTTCCCGGATCCTACAATCAATCTTTAACCCCGGTCAGCTTTCCATTACAGGCAGCAATCAGCTCAAAATACAAAATATAGGAAGGGAATAAAATCAGTAATCGATCCCCTCCCCCGGTGCACCTACCGTAGCCGTGTCATTCAGCACGTCGTCAATCTCCGAGTGTCGCAGGAAGACGTTGCCGCGACAGGCGCGCCACAGCAGCCGCTCGAACGCCGGGATGCGCTCGCGCTGAATCACGCCCGCCACGAATCTGGAGAAACGGCGGAATGGATTACGGTAATCGCACCACGACTTGGGCTTTCAGGATGAATCCGCTCCTTTTTCGGATGCATTCATCATCCTGACAGCCCCAACCACTACCTCACTACACATCTATCCAGACCATCTCTCACTATACGCCACCACGACACTTCCACTACTACTACATCTTCTGGGGACCAAAGAACAAAAAGGGGCGGGGCTTCGGTACCGTAGCTGGAGCTGCAAGGGGGCGTGGTCTGCCAGTCGGGGATGACCTCTGTGGTGAGCGACGTCATCGTCGTCAGTGTCCGGCCCGTGCTGTATCGCCGCTTCCGCGTGCAGTTCCTCGTGCTGCACATGAGAATGGAAACACACAACATGAGGGGCGACGTTTACCAATGATGCACACAATTTCGCGATGCGCTTTTGCAACGAAGGCGACGTTTCAGATTGAATCACACCACAGGGAGACTAGGTTTTTTTGTCTTACAAAAATTCGGGAAATAGGGTATTCGGGGAGAGGTATGGTGCGTGCACAAGCGACGATGACTACCATGCACGCACACACATGCTTCCACACGACGTTGAGGCGACGTTTTTGCAGCTGTCCACACCACGATGATGACGACGACGTTTTCCGCAGTCCACACCACGACGACGTTTCTCGAAGAAGGCGGGATGCTCACCCAAAGTTGGCGAACATTCCGGCGCCATGGCCGGCAGCCGGGCCGGTGAGTTCCATCGTCTCCGACTCTGCAGCTGGGTCAGCGACGATGACGTCATCGGGCCCGCCCCCGCCCTGCATGCTGTCCCCGCCGCCCGACTAGAAAGGAGAGACAGGTGGATAGATTAGTGGTTACGGTAGAAGAAGTGGATCAGATGGTGGTAACATGTTTCGGCAGCAACAACCAAAAGGCGAAAATCCGTTTAGAGTTTAGACGAAACACCTTATCACCGGTCAGATAATACTGTGATATTTTCCAGAAGCCCATAACAGTGTATAGGGATTTGGATTAGTGAATAGGATCTGTATTTGGGATGGAACCAATCGGGAAGCATCCGCGAGTGTTAGACAAGTGGGAAAGGTGAAACACAAGAAACACAGGAAGATTAGTATCGACAAGCACAGGAGGGTTATACTACGAATAACAAAGTCGACGGACATCTGAAGGCATTTTCTTCTGGTAGAAGTGTCGTGGTGGTTTCGCTCTCGCAACAACAGTTTTACTACGGTAACCTCCTCCCCGGAGAAGGAATAAAGTCACTTGTCGATGCTCGTTCCTCGTGCGCCTACCGTACCCGAAGATCTGGCGGAACAGCTCGCCGGGCGCGTGCACCTCGTCGTCGACGTGTATCAACGGCTCTCGGTCGGTAGCCGAAGTTGAGGCAGATGCGCGCACGCTGCCTGGCACGTCCCGTCGGTGGATCTGTGTGTGTGTCGGTGGTGTAGGAGGAGTGCGCCGGCGGGCGACGTTTCCAAACTCACTCGTCTATCCGCTATTGTAAATTTACACCACTACACCTCTAGCTACATTCTTGCTCTCTTGCTATTGATCGTTGTTGCTCCACCACGACACGTCAAGGCAACAATGTGAGTTTCGCACCACCAGACACACCGTCGGCTTTTAGTACTGCACCACTACTGGCAACACACCACAAAACTACACCACGAAAAACTGAGTTACAATATTAATCTAGCACATGCTGGCTGGTTAGTATCCACTAGAAAGCGGGTATGGGGCGTAAGCCATGCTTCCAACAGGAAGGAGTTAGCGAATAGCTGACGTGAGGGGTCTTTGAGATAATTAGAACAGGGCGTAAGATACAGGCAAGATAATAATAAGGACTTGCTAAATTACTAGATCGTCAAAAGCACTCCATTGTTTTCATACTAGCAGTGAAACCAAAATTGTGAGGCCGGCTCTACTTCACAAATCCACAATTTTCATACACTTTCGTTCGAAAGTTGAAGTAGCGCCGGCAAGCGTTTATTTCCCTCGTTTCAGGCTAACAAACCACGGCAACAAGCCGGTTGCAGGTGAGCCAATGCACCAATTAATCAAAGGCTACCGTATCAGAGCTAGTCAATCAATCGATATCTCCATCTACCGTACCTCCTCGAAGAAGGTCTGGGTCTTGCGCAGAATGTGCTTGAGCTCGGTCAGCTCGGAGAAGTTCTTCTTCAGTGTCTCCTCGTTCTGGTTCACCTCGCGCAGCTCGTTCTCAAGCTTCTCGAATGTCGCCTAAAGAAAGGAAATACTTATTGTTGTTATTATTATTGTTAATGTTTTTTTTGGAATGCTCGGTTATTCATGAGATTGTAGGAAGATGATTTTCACCAAATATTTAAAAATAGTGAAAATGTTTTATTCTAGTTGGCAGATTTAAGTTGCGCTGCATTCTCAAATGGCCTAACAATGTCTACATTCAATGGGACGTGTGCGAAAAGTGCAAACAAATATAGTTCTAATCGAAAGAAGAATTCAGAATGCAAGTGACTTTCATGTTTCTTGTATTTCACTTCACGACGTTTGCAAGAGATGGTATAATGAAGTGATGATAGTCATGGCTAACAATATCAATTCATGTCAAATGGACAGCCCAAGGCGCATAGCCCAAGGCGCATTAGTAAATTTCTCAAAGCATGGTGCATTCATGCTTCTGATACTCTATATGCCAAGGGTGTCAAGTCCTTCTACAATTTATTGTTCCCTCAACTTCGATACAACCATTACACAATTCATGTCATCTCGCAATCACTTTTTCCTACCCTGTAACCGTATGAATCATTCGCGGGATCCCCGTCACCCTTTCGGTATGTTTACACAAGTGACGTACCGAGCACAATCTCGCACTGGAACAGCTAACGTCGGCGCTCAAAGATCCAAGAAACCAGACATCATCTCATCTGTTTAGCTCAAAAGAAGCTGTTCAGTTTTAGATGCTTGAGCGAGCAATTTGAAAATCTCCGCTATATATACTAGTAGGCAGTTTTGAGATGCGCAACATACTCAAATTACCTAGCTATACCGCTACACAATGGAAGTAAAGAGTCGATTGCAACAAAAACAATTATAAATTCGTTTCAAGAAGCCTCGAAATCGATATATCTCCCCAACCGTACTCCTACCGTACCTCTAGATCGATCATCTCCCTTGGTTGGGGCGCGTCCGGGTTCTCGCCCGTGTCCAGCATCGGGATCTGGTCCTTCTTGATCTCGCGCTCCAGGAAACCTGCGAATATTAATAAATAAATGTATTTTGGAATCACAGAAGAGAAAAATCGACAAAGAGAACCCTGCAGACAGATAAGATCTAGATGAAACAAGGATCAGCCTGGCCAGGTTTACAATTAGTGAACGGGAAATATTTTTATATTTTTTTACCGCGCTCATTGATCTCCTCGGAAACGAAGACTAAAGAAATAACTATGAGATAGGTGAAACGCAAATCACCTTGGTTAAAACTACCAGAATTTTAAAAATATTTAAATAATATATAAATTAATAATAAAATAACCACTCACGAAGCTTGCGCTCCATCTCGTCGCATCGTCGCACCTCCGACACGAACTTGCGCTGGAAGGACGACGTGTCCGGGTTCAGCTGCAATAGATAATATTATTATTTTGTAAAATAATGGTAAGTATGATCCAAGAAATATGTATATTCTTCCTAGAAAGTTGGCTATTTTTGCAAAATTTTCAAGGCCACGTGATTCTTATTAGGGAGACGGTTCTCGGTTTTAAGAGATTACTAAATATCGAGAAATGAGGGACGATTCAATTCTGCGTGCAGCCATAGATAGAATTACACTAATTACGACTCTTTCCGGAGTGAATGCTTCTTGAGGCTCTTCTTTACTTTACCTGCCAGCCAATTATTCATTCCCTCCCTCTTCATACTCGCTCTAGCGTCCCTCTCATTTCTTGCATACCAGAACTCAGGGCGCGGTCAAATAATAGCAGAGTAATCAGGAATTTATTGAGTTTGTAGGGAAATTATATCATTTTGCTCAACTTTTAACTCGGAGAGTGGTCTTTTGCATTTTATGGAGCCTTGAGTTTCGAGCCGAATTCTATAAAATAAATTTCCTCTCGTGCCTCTGGTCAGTCCGGCCTTCTTCCTTCGGTGAAGAAGGTGAGGTGCTCTGTCCCCTTCTTGAATCGAGCTTTCAAAGCGTGAGAAGGGTAAAAATTTGTTTAAACCTCCCCGGCGATTCCCTGTTCCACTCCACTTACATCTCTGAACTGTTCTAATATAGGCAATACCAGACCGACTTCTAGTCTAAGAAGAACAGCAATGCAAAACCGTATGGAATAGAGTGTCGAAAATGATCGACGTGTCGTACTATGGAATACTATACTATGGAACCTTTTTTCACCCAACATACTTCTCTGAATTGCAAAAACTCCTGTCTTTTTAGTTTCTTTCTCTATAGTTCTAATGGAGCAAATCAAACCCTTTTTTAACCCAGTGATTCTCTGTTTCACCCGCACTTACATCTCTGAACTGAACGAGTCCCAGTTCGCCCAGCTCGGCGACGCATGTGTACGCGGCCTCCGACTGCAGGAACAGCTGCGCCAGGCACACTTCCTCACTTAAATTGGAAAATTAATTAACTTTAAACTTTAAATATGCTAAAATGAGCAACCATGGAGCTCTTTTCACACGAAACACTTCGCCAAGAACACTTCCTCACTTAGACAGTAGGGTTGGCTAAACGATAGCGAGGGTAACGGACCGCTACGAGGGGGGAAGAGGGTAGCGGACCGCTTCCCCTCGCTACCCCTCGCTACGTTTCGGGAAGGGAAGAGGAGTGCGAAGCTCCGCCCTCTTTCTCTCGCCTCCGCCTGCTCTTCCTAACCCGTCTAAACTAGTGCGCGCGCTTTATTGAAGACTGCGTGGAAAAGCCCCCTTCCCCGAAACGTAGCGAGGGATAGCGAGGGATAGCGGTCCGCTACCCCCTCTCTCCCTCGTAGCGGTCCGTTACCCTCTCCCTCTCACGTAGCGGACCGTTACCCTCGAAATGCCAACCCTATTAGACAGCACTATTAATTTAAACTTTAAACTATTAAAACTCTGTGTATTGCGGTAGTGGAACAAAGTAAAGCAAATTATTGAGATCTTCCCTGTGATTCTGCGTTTCCCCCCAGTTGCATCACTGAAGGCTATTCCGATTGCATAATAGTTGGCTCCTAAGTTACTTAATTTACTTTTAAAACCCGTCACAGTTTGAGTGTAAACGCGTTCCTTTCGCAATGCATTCAACCATTCAATGATTCATAGCGGACAGCTGGCAAAACAATTTCCACCCAAAATTTAGAAATTAAGGAGCAAACGAACCTCCGGAATATGCCCGGCGTCGTGTCATCTGGAGACGACGACATCGTCTCTGAAAAAAGAAGCATTTTAGAACCAAATAGGGTCTTGGAAGGGTAAAAACGGTGAATTTTGAAGCGAAACAGCGGGAATTTAACACATAAGAAGGCATTGGCAACGAGCCAAGACCGAAAACCAAGCGCAGGCCTTCGATTCAGGCCTGCGGGGAAAGAAAGAAGAGAAGAGAAGGCCCCGTCGAGGCATCGATTCACGAGAGAGGCAAGAATAGAGGGAGAGCTAACGGGCGAGAGCATCTAACGTAAACTGACATCAACCTACTGAGCTAAACATAATAGTAGTCGCTGAATTTCAGGTTGAATCACAAGTCGAGAGAACTGGGGCAAAGTACAAGGCTGCACAATGAGTCAGGTGTTATAGAACGACGCGAAAAGATAAGATCTCGACGAGACTCGAGAAATTAAGGTGGAATCCTCTAAAACTGGCGCTGAAATAGGGCCAAAAGTGCTCACCAAGAGGGGCTACACGTGGAGGAACGCGAGAGAACACCGATAGAGCGCGCGCAAGAACACGAAAATGAGTGGAGGAACCGGGCGAAGAAATCGAATTGGCGTGGTGTGGCGCACGTAAGAGATTGGTGCGTCGCGTGCACTCTCACTCTTTCTGCTATTTATTTCTCGCGTGTTTTTCCCGGTTCCGGTTCGCGTACTAGCGAATCTCAGGGGATCTTGTAAGCTATCATTACCTCGAGCCCCGAGATGTGGTGCTTACTCTACTTTTCCCACTACCGGCTGACAACAACTGGCTTAGTGCTAGACGAGACTGGCAGTAGGAGGTGCGAGAACAAAAACACCACATTAATTTCCTGTGGAATCTCAATTTCCTGTTCGATCCACCCTCCTGCTCCCCACCTCTACAATGTCTTCATCCTACCCTACACTCTTCTCGGCCCTGCCCAAGATTTCCGTAAGTTTTGAAATGATCGATTTTTCCGAAAATGAAATACCGTACACCTTCAGCTCGGCCCAGTCGCCACCGAGTTCCAGATGCGATCTATGCGCCAGAGAAATGTGAGTTTCGAAATATATTTACAAAAAATAAATAATAACAAAATGTATTCAGAGACGCCTGGACGCACCGTACCTGCATGATTACGTGAGTTTCGAAACATAAGGTTACGGTAGTCATTGATTTCCAGCAAGTAGCGACTCCTATCATCCATGAGCCGCCTACGAATAGTCAGATGTTGCTGCTGTGGATTCAACCGTGAGATAATTTCCAAAACAAATAATATTTCTTCCGAACGAGCTTGATGATCCGAACTGACAGATTTAGAGATATTCTCTATGATTGAAGAAATCCCAAATTAATGGAGAAAAGCTATTTTCAGTAGGGTGATTATCAACATTTTCAGCGATTTCTAGAAAAAAAGGAGGAGTGAAGAGTCAAATTCTTCATCCGGTCAACTATAATTTCCAGTCTCACAATAGCCGTGCTCTGGTTCTTCATCGTTGCCTTCACACTTGCTCGTGGATTCGACAACTGGACGAGGCCGTCGACGAGGAATTTCACGAACCCGAATTCAACGATAAAATAGACCAACCCATCATTTCGGAACCCAACACTCTGTCGAAAATAACCATCAGTCAAGAAAACAAAACAGCCTATTAGGGATCTCTTCAAACCAAACTCGCCGAGATTCTTATCGATTAACAACTGTGATTTCCTTCGTTTACGCGTTTTTCGTTATCATTCTCATTTTCATCTTTTTTATCTATCACTACGATCCGCCGGCGAAAAAGGCGAAAAACATCAGATATGGCCTAATCATCGAACCGTCGTAGAAAATATCGGTATACCGTACGAAATATTTTTGCGTTCCCTGGTTCGCTGTTTCCTTTTGAGGTCAACTGATTATCGCTTGCCACTCCCCTTCAATCTTAGCGTTCTCAATTTCGATTTCTCACTTGACCCAGCAGTGTTCTCGCTCGAGAAAACACTTCGCATTCCTTATTGTGACCAAACCGTTGTTTTCTTTTCGCTTCGATAATGAAACATTGTCTTCTTGCTGTTATGACATCAACGCACAAATCACTATGGGTCAATACAAAGTCCCGCTTTCCTGCACAAACTTCGCATTGCTTCTTCCATTTCGCGTAGTTTCACTGCACTATTCCCGAGTTCACGTGATTTCATCCGTCCTTCGCAAGCCGAACGTTTGAACTGCTATCCTCCCACTTTACTTCCTAAAAGTATGAAAGAGCGCTGCATTTCGTTTAGGAAGGGTCTGCCTCACTCACAATCCCTTGTCTCTCGCCTCTCTTACAGAAGATAGAGCAGTGCGAAATGGCAGAGTGAGACGATAGTTCCTTTTCGGTAGGGGGGGGGAGACAAGTGGGAGTAATACACTCGCTCTTGAGGAGACAAAGGAAGGTCTTCTTCTCGACCTTCGCTCGGTCGGTCGCTCACAGCTAACCTTTTGCGAAGAGTTTCTTTTCTTCTCGCCCCATCTCGAATACTTACCGGTTTTCCGCGGCCACTAGCACAAGTAAGATCAGGATCGGGCCAATTTTGAACACTTTTAGCAATTTTTGGCGAGATTGCACAGGTTTTGGAGAGATCGCAGAGATCTCGGCCGACAAAAACAGCTAGAAAGGGCACACAAAATACAGCGGATGCGCGGCAGCAATTATCTCGGCCAATGATCTATAACGCTCCCTGCTGCCATTCGCGGGAGTGTATCACATGCTTTCCGTTCCACGACCGTTTCTATCGAGATGTTTAGGCTAGACAAGGGTAGTCTTTATGAAGATCCGTTCGGATAAGTTTCACCAGTTCTTCATCTCATTTGCTGAATGGTCATAATGATATCTCTGCAGTGTGGGTGGCCGTACAATAAAAACAATTTCGTTCATAGATACGTGATATTCCAAATGTCCCATACGTAGATACGACACTGCCAACAACCCCATTATCATTTATCTAACAGCTCGCAGCCCATATGGAATATCGGTTCACGTGAGCGATACATTCCTATGCCGTTAGCGGAAAAGTGCCACATTTGAAGTCTGAGTTGATTGAGTTAAACTCATTCCAGAACAGATTAGTCCGCCAGTTTCAATGTCTGCACCCCACATGCACCGATCTCAATCTCCCTTATAATAACACTTTCGCTTTCGCCGCTACTCCATTTGGCAGCAGTCATAGATACTCTCTGAATGATGAGCAACCTCCTCATTTCTCAAGTCCCTCGGTTCCATTCGATCCTATGGATCACGGAAAGTGAGGAGACACTGGCACAAATGATGAGTCTGCCCCATTTCTCAACTCACTCAATTCCCCGCTCCCCAATGGATCACGGAAAGTGAGGAGAGCTCTGCGTTCTATGGCACTACTTTGCCCCTATGCTACCCCCGTTCTGCCCCGTTCCAGTTTACGTGGTTCCAATCCCTCCTGGCAATTACCTATGGGGATACATGCATACTTTGATCTACCGCGGTAGATTCCGCCCCGTCAGTTAGCTCGCGGCGCGAAATGTGTTGCCGTTTATTGTGGTTGATTGTTCTTGTTCTATCTGTGGATCGAGGAAGTCACTTAGTCACCTGAGGGCCTTTCTTTGCGTTTCGATTTGAATAAACGTTATTTATTTAATACTGCTTGAAATGCTGTTCTCTATCAGGTACTACGTAGGCATTTCTTTCATTTCAACATTGGAATGACTCGAGGGGTGTTGAATCATCCAAGTTGATTTGCCACAGCTGATCATTCCTCCTTATCCCGCCTCTCCTAGATAGTAAATCACTCATCCCGACCACGAAGCTCCGCCCCCTCTCAAGCATCATCACCCATCATCCAAGCAACTCTCTCTACTTACTCTACTTGATATCAAACGAGAGACCAAGAGAGTCCAGACAGTCAGAGACAGAGCCTAGAAAGCAAAGCAAAGCGAGAGATCCCTCTGCTGTAAGTATGTGCGCCCTCCTCCTCCTCGCCTCAAGGATAGTCTCTCCTCCCCTCTCTTCCTCCCTCCTCTTCCTCCCTTCCTCCACGGAAGTTTACCTGTGTGTGGTTTCGCGTGTGTGCGCGTGTGCTTTTCGCGTATTTCTGTCCGTCTGTCGCGATACCGTAACCTACCGTAATCAGGATGCCGTGGCTCCTCGTCCTGCTGGCTACGGTAGTCGCTACCGTATCCACCGAGCGGCTCATGATCAATGAATCCACGCTCGCCGCACATGGGCTCGAGTTGATGTCCACGGACGGTGGTCCGACGCACTTCACAATAGTCGAGACCGTATCCCGGACTCGGGGCAGCTCCCACTTCCACGGTATCGGGCAACGCTTCAAACGCGAGGTGAGTTGATCTTTGAACTTTATCAGGGGAAATCCATCTGACCCCTGGCAGTAGGAAGAGGGATGATGTTACAATGGCATTCATTCGCCCACAACCGATCTGGTTTGAGCCGATTATATACAGTATAGAAGAAGTAGAGCCACACGCGGCCGCCGCGAGCTCATATGCCAGGGGGGGGGGAAAGGAAGGAGAGAGTCCTAACGCGCTAGCTACTAGCGAACGAACGAATAGTGAAAAACCAGTAGGTAATGAGTGGGTTGTGGCAGGGTATGAGCCGCAAATCGATATCCGGAAGTTGGTATCATACCGTAATCTCCTCCTACCGTAATCTTTGCAGGTAATTGCCGGCCCCATCTACGAATGGAATTCCTTCGAGATCCCCTACCAGATCTGGGGAGGCGACTGTGAGTAAATTTAACCATTTTTGCAAGCGCTCTCTCAATTTCGCACACTATCTCGCTTTTTTCCGGAAAATTCGGTTGCTTTACCTTGACCCTCATTAGCTCATGATCGTTTCCCGGATCGCTTAGCTCGATTGTTCGTACGTTGCATTGCGCACCCTTTGACCGACATTGTCTCTGCGCTCTCTCCATTTCCTGTGCTATTTCTTCATCTCTAACTCCTTTCGCTCTCGGGATGATGATCCGATTGCGATACGAAACAGCTGTGCTGAACTTGCCTCCTCACTTTCACTCGTACTCCTCCTATGGGGGAAAGCGCAACGCTAGAGCCAAGGGTAAGAAGGTTCCCCCTGCTCGCAATACAACACCCAGCATAGTTCGCAGGGATGTAACATACAGTGACAAATCGATCGAGCGTGATGCCCAACTACGAAATTGTCTGCGAAATACCCCGAAATTGCACCCTAAAACCTCGAGTCATGCCCCATTATCTGCTGCCATTAGAAAATTGCCCTTACTCGCTGAATTTTCACAGAATTCGATTCAGAGTATAACTTTTACTAGCGTTGATCTTTGACCTTTGCCAAGAAGCCTCTTCCGGAAATTCCGGCACTTCCGGTATTTAGCAGAACCGTGTTTTCGCCATCCGGCGCCGCGTCAAAGCCCATAAACGCCGGCTTTTGCGATTTCGCGCGCGCAGCTCGTGTATGTATGTGTGTATTACTACTACTCTGCTGCGACGATGGCATTGTAAGGGGGCCCTAGGGGGAGAGGAGGGAAGGAAGAGGAGAGGGGGGTGAACCCGTTTTTGCCTTGCTCGCTCCTCGCACAAGAGCAACGATCCTTGTGAGACACGCACAAATCTTGAGAAGTAGAGTGGGAGGAGAGAGAGCAGTAATCGAGACTTTGGCTCAGTGATTGCGTCAACACATTTGGGACAAGAGAGAGAGAGAGATATCGCATTTCAAACGCCTTTTGCGGGCATGAATCCCTTTTCGGAAACGTGCTTGATGTTGCAAGAACCTTGGAAAAATCCAGTGGACAAACGAAGCCAAGCTAATTCTGTCTCCATCATATTTTTGCTACATCAATCAGTACATCACAGTACATGGCTCAAGCTGAGTGCTCCGCCTAAAACATCATCATCATCATGATCTATGAATCCTCCACCACTAAAAAATCTGTGCTGTCGAGTATGAAACAAGGCGCAAGTCCAGTGGTTTACCTCTCCCTCATAGTATACTCCTCCTCCACTCGCACTACCCATTGTCTGGGGCTGTAAGGGATGACGCCTCGTTAATCTAATGACTGCCTGAGATTGTACAGAGGGGAAGAGCTGTTTTACCCCTTCCCTTCCCACCTACTGAGCGAGTGAGGAATGAGAGAGGGGTTTCATTGTATAGTGCAGATTTTGAAGATTGCAAGTGCCAACGTCTCTTAAATCAGATCGTCTAGAACATCTTATCATTCGTAGGATGGTTGAAACATATTGAAACAGAAAACAATAGGTACAAAGAGATCGTCAATGTTGTCATTGTGTGGAGCAGATTTTTTTGATAATTTTAAGTGTTTTCTCTAGGCAATGACCGTCGCAAGCATCAGATCATTCATAACCTCTGAACAGTTGTAGGATGCGTGAAACATATCGAAACTATTGTGCTCAGCATAGGAAAAAAAACAGAACCACGCTCCCTTGGGGGTTCATTGTCATCATGATGAACAATCTCGATTTCTTCTTTTCCCTTACTTTTTCGCAGTCAGTTAGGCGAGACAAGGGGTGTCATTGGGAGAGCCATCGCTTGCGCTGTCGTCCTTGGACCCCCTTTCTCTTCCTTTCTTTTCCATTTCTCGAGATACTAGCCGTTCGCTAAACAATGGCTCGGAGGTACGCAGTAACAAGTTGCCTAAGTGGGCGAAAGGTCAAAGATCAACACTTCAAGAGCTCAGAGATCATAGATTAAAGCGCTCAGAGAGCAAAGATCAAGGACCTAAAGTCCAAAATCTGCTTTAGAAGCGTTCAATTTGGCTTGTTGCGTCAGAGTCAAATTGAAAAATTGAATTTCCTGACGCAGCTCGAAAGATCAGCTCGCCTCTAAGTACAGTTTGCCAGAAGAAGAAGGGGATTTACGGTGGTAGGTCAAGATGTAATTTTTTTCTCGGAAAATTAATAAATGTAAAATTATTTTCGGAATATTGTTTTCGTAAAAAATCATTTTGTAATTGCACTTTCGGAAAGATCATTTCGGAAATATTGGCTGGGAACCGCTATTTTGGAAGAAGCGAATGAGGAATGATTCTTCATTGTGCTAGAGAGAGGAAATAGGGAAGAATGAATAAAGGAATCATTTCTCATTCAAAATTTCCGAGATGATCATTCTATATTTTTCATTTCTCAATCACCTCATTCTGCGACCATCTTTTCCAAGATAGCGGTTCCCAGCCAATATTTCCGAAATGAACCTTTCCGAGAAAATTTTTTTGTGTTGACCTACTACCGGATTTACTGCCCCTCAGGGGCAAAGAGAGGGAAGGAGAAGGAAGGAAATTGTCTGCCCCCGAGGCCATATCCTGATCCTATTGCCCCGCTGTTGAGTCACGAAAGCGCATGCTGATTCACTGTGAGCGATTTACTGTTGGCGGAGGGAATTTGTGAGTTAGCGATGTAGATTTAGTATGTCTTATCTCGATGCGTTATCATTCACTGAAGGCAGGGAAGGTCTTTCAATGCTTGTTGAAACATATCCGAACATACGGTACTAATAGGATTTATCAGCTCGATAGAGTGACATTTGTTATTATATTTTCCAATCTATTCCGCAGTATTATTATGGAAAGAATCCCACTGAGGCTATGCGAGGATCGTGAAACATACCCTATTTTTTGTCGCTTTCATCCTCTGACTTTTTGCCATTCTAGACCAATAAAAAATCAAGATGCAGTTGCCTAGTAGATCATGCTAAACACATCGAATTAGGAGCAGTTATTCGTTTATGTTTAGCTGTTGTTCGGGGTCAAGGGTTGCGTCTCTATTGCAAAAAGGAGGCGATCAAGGGCTCTCTCCGTTTCGCCTGCTCTCTAGATTTCTCTGACCATCAGGGAGCAAAGGAGGTGAATAGAGGCTGGGGTGTTGCGAGGAAACCCCCTAGCCAGGGCAGGATTTGCATCTCATCAGGGAGAGCTCTCTCCAATCCTCCTTTTCCTTCGCTTTTCTGACCAGTGAGAGACTAGTGTGAATAGACAGAACCAAAGGGGGCAAGGAACTGTCGGACCATTGACTTGTTGTTGCGCTGGGGTCAAACCCCATTCATCTGTCTCTCCTCATTTCGCGCTCTCCCTCGCCCACTTTGGGTCAAAACACTGGCCAGGGTCAGCGAGGGTTTCCGGTTGTTTCTACTGTGTTTAGCGTCCAGACTTGCGCTGTTTATCCGCCGGACTTGCGCTCGTTAGCAACAACATGCAAGACCACGGCAAAAAAGGAAGGCACTAAGCCCCCCTTCGAGGCGCTGGAACGGATTTGCGAAGAGGGGGAAAGGACGATTAAAAAGAGATTGCGAGGAAGGGGAAGAGAAAGAGACACCGAGTAGACAATGAATGGAGAGGAAATCCCGATGGATTGTGTCAGAGATCCCCGTTAAAGTAAATGTAAGGGAAATTGCAAAGTTGTAGCCAAAGACAAGCATTATCTGTTCACAGTTTTTCAGAATATTTTCGGTGTCTGACCTCTTTCCTGCCACATCTATGGTACACTTAATTACTACGCTTCTTCATTCCGTTTGATATATAGCGTCTAGCCATTCAGACAAAGTTAGAGGGAAATAGAAATGGAGAGTGCCTGGCGATTCCTGGTTCAGCTATCGCGTTCACAATCTATGTATTCTTTCCCTACTCTGCGACAAGGAAAGTGCCCATAAATCTGCTGCGACACATGTGGTATCAACAGTAAATCACAACACGAAACAGAGCCAACTAGTATTTTCTCTCACCTTTCCCTTTCCAACTGTTTGGCTAACATTTTGAGATCTGGGGGACAGCCATGAGGGAGAAAAACGCATCGAAAGCTAGCTTTATCTTAAAACTGAAAAAGGATTCTGTGAATCCGAACTCAAGATCAGAATAATTGCATAAAAATTGCATCTATGAGTCCAAAATGTCCAATCTCTCAATCCATCATCTTGGGAGAGTTCTGCTGAACAAACCGCATGTGAACAATCCGTTCTTTGCATAATCCAATGATTGCCCACATAATTCGTCCACCGGAAATATCATAATCGCCCAGTGATCTGTCTGCTCCTACTTTGTCTCATCATTCATACGTTCTGTCCTCACAATGGTCAATGATCTCTCGTCCACTCTGACAGAGGAGAGATAAAGCAAAATAAAGAACATTGCTCTTCATCCCCGATCGGGCCAATCTCCTCTCAATCAATGATCTCTTACCGGTCAGATGATACGAGAGAATGTACGAAATGAAGAGACCCAGAAGGGATGCCATCATATGCCATTGATCATACCATCCCTGCCTATCCAACCGGTCCTGCGCGCCCTGACCCATTGAGTGTTCTCCCCTTTCTCTATTATACCTTTTTGCTTGCTTTTCTCTCTTTTCTGCCTTACCCTCCTCGAAATCTGTGCTCTATGAGCGTGTTCTGCACGTTTCTTGCAATGCAAGGCATAATAATAATGTTAGCGGAGAGGAGTCAAGGAGGGAGCTAAAGATCAAGTGTGGAAAGCCATGAACTTTTGCGCAGTCATAAATGGGAAAAAGCGAGCATTAAAGCCCAAGAAAAACAGTCATGTCAGCATGTTGGCAACTAGCAACATAAAGTACCAGAACAGGGGAAAAACTGACAAAAAACTATAATAATAACCACCCCTAATTTCAGACAACTTCCAAAATCTGATCCGACGCGGCATTCGCATGTGGGAAGAGTCAACGTGCTTGCGGTTCCGGGAAAACATGCAGGTATGTAATAACAATAACATCAAAACAACGGAAGATGAATGGAAGCCGACAGTGTCAAATAAAACAATAACAGTCAGAACAGTTTCGAAAATGTGAAACGGTTTTGAATAATCGATAGATATGACAAAGAGTGCACATTGGTACGCAATTGAGACCGGAGAACCGCTCGCGTCTATTGAGAATTGATAAGATATCAGTTTTCGCTGCGGCACTCTCTCATTTTCCCATGCTCTCTCGTCGGGGCGTCGTTATCAGAATTAGAGGCGCCGATAACCTGCGCTTCTCCATGTTACGGGCTGATACGAGACGATGGGGATGGGGAGGGTTTTTAAAAGCACTCAGCAATTTCGCGGAGAGTCGCTGATGAATTCTGCAGAATGTTGCTAAGAAATTGCACGAGTTTGTATCAACGAAATATCTATGAATCATACGATGACGAGCATAGAGTTTTTGAATAGAGTTCAAACACGGAAGAGGGTGTTTGAACTCCATTCAAGAAGTTGGGAAAGGGTTTTGAAATGTTTGTAATTAAAAAGAGAACCCAAAAATTCTCGTAGGCTGAAGGAGATTTGATTGAGTTTCAGGCATAATTCTTGTTGAAAGAAATTTAAGAAGGCTGATTCTCACTCGACCAGCGACCAAGAAAATTCACAAATCGTGTTTCAGTCTTTCAGTCTATCCGATACGTTCTGGAGAAGGGCGAAATTTTGAGAGCTTCTGATCTAGCTGAACCTTTTCGGGTAGAAGTAGAGGCTTTTAGAGGGAAAAATATAACGAACGCAGGATAATTTGATCGATTGCATTGTAGCTGAATCTTCTTTTTCAGTCCCGCGACGCTATCCGATACGTCCTTGAGAAGGGCGATTCGTGCTTCACCGAGTACATCGGAAGGAATGGAGGCCATCAGGATATTATCATCGGCAGTGAATGTGCGGAGGTACGGAATCATCTGGTAGCGGATACCAGATTTAATGATTACGGTAGAATACTGTATAGGTTTTCGATAAATCAGGAACGAAACTGGAACATAAACACATCATCACCGGATGTGCTTCTGTAGAATATATAATGAATCGGTAGGATAAGAAAGGATACCGTGTGACGTAAATCTGGGAAGGCTGTAGATACGGACGGAGGACTGGTCGAAAGTATGGAAGTTGTATTACAGGAATACGTGGTCGCTCACGAGACGGGGCACGCACTCGGATTCTGGCACACCCATCAGCGACCGGACAGGGAGAAGTTCATTAGGTTAGTTTTTTTAGCTATTCCATCAAATGTGGTTACAATCACTTCCCAGTTTGCCATAAAACACTTTTGCAAGCAATGAAACTCATTCTTCGCAATATCTAAAAAAATCCTTGATCTTTTTTAGCAGCCTAAATAAATTTCCACTATCCGCTCTCAAACTAAAAACGTCTCTCTGAAAATAAATCGTTGTAGTCCATGACGACCATGTCCATTTGGAGAGGTAGAACATTTATGATTTGAATGGTGTGACCAAAAATGTTGCTTGCCTCTCCTCGACAACATTTCAGCGAAAGCTGAAACTCAACTGAATTTCTCAAATTTAGCCACTAGTTCAAATTTTCGAAAATAATAATACATTTAATTTTATTTATCTCCAGCA
The DNA here is from genome assembly GCA_900490705.1 of Pristionchus arcanus. NCBI lineage: Eukaryota > Metazoa > Nematoda > Chromadorea > Rhabditida > Neodiplogasteridae > Pristionchus > Pristionchus arcanus. Next base: position 41,580 of record LS486319.1, read on the forward strand.
TCAACTGGAAGAACGTGCAGGATGAAGCGACGGCGTCGTTCATGCCATTCAGGAGCATGTTGCAGGCATTTGGGATTAGACAAGTGAGTAGGGGGGGGGAGATCAAAGATCAAACCAGAGTAAATTTTAAGATGAAAGGGTTCACCAGCTGTGATTTTGCAATTTTATCGTGTGACAAGGACAATGCTATCAAATTATGCACAATTTTATTTTATTTCTGGGTGGCGTGAAACGTATTCGAGAGTATTCTTTTAGTGGTGAACAATGCCGGTGCTAAAAATCCCACCTGATAAAATACAAAATAAATAATTATTTCTCAATTCTCAGGTCTCGCCCCGCCGCATCCCGTACGACTACGGCTCGCTCATGCACTACCACGCTGTCGCCCATGCGGTCAAGGTACGGATGATCCTTGATCTTTGATCTATCTTACCACAACTTTATTCGGAAGAGAGTTCCACGAAAAAATATATATTTCAAGGACTTATTCTTCTGATTACTCTTCATTAACTTGTTTACTTCTTCTGCAGCTAAAAAACACGACATAATCAAGATATTTCATCTTACCAACGTTTTGTGAATTGCGTGAAACATATTCGACGATTCTTCATTTTCAACAGCGTAATAATGAAAAACGTAGCGAAGAATAAAATGATATCTGATCAATAATAAATCAATAATCCCTCCAGGTGACCGATTTCACGATTGTCCCAAAGGAGCTCAAGTACGTGACGACGATGGGAACGGAGAAGATGGCATTCCTCGATGCGAAAGTTATCAATGACATCTACTGCCCGAGTAAGCCACTCTCAAATCAAGAAAAGGGCGGAGTCTATGTAGCAAGGATTGGTAGAGTGGGTATTACTAAATAACCCGAGATGTGTTATCAACGACATCTATTGCCCCAATGAGTTTAGGTCTCGCCCCTTTTAGTCACGTCAATGGGCGGAGACAGTGTCTAGTGCAACGTTTTGAGATAAGTAATCTTTTCTCCTCGACGTCAACGGCATCTATTGTCCGAGGAAGCCACGGAAGTGGGCGGAATCTACAATTCGGCAACAACTCTTTGCACATCCTAAAGTGGACATAATAGCCATCATTTCTGAAGCGGCCCATATTCCATAAAAAATATCAGAACTTTATCGATCTAAAACTATGGCAATTCCAGACGCCTGTCTCGGTCGCAACAATCTGAACTGTCTGGGCGGCGGGTATCCCGACCCGAACAACTGCGCCGTCTGCAGGTAAGTTGCATGCGATGAGAAGGGGTTTCTCTTTTATTTTTATTTTTTTTAGTTTTTGATCTTATTAAGGTATCTAAAACAAGTGGCAGGACTAAGTGGCCCGCATGACGCATGAATAGATAATCAATAATCGCAAATCCTGACACAAACAAAATGTTCTACTAATTTCACTAGTCAGCACTCTCGCCGGTCTTATTTTCCATCTTACAATTATGAGTGGACAAAATCGAATGAATCCCGATTTTACATTCAAAAACTATCCTTGAAACATATTCAGTATTCTTTTTAGCGTATTTTTTTCGCATTATCAGGCCCAACATATTTTCAAATCAATCAATGATCGCCTTTCAGATGCCCGGAGGGACTCGGCGGCGCGGACTGCTCCATTCTCGCGCCAACTCGTATACAAACACCATTTTATTACAAAAAAAATAAATTTCAGCGCCAAAATTTTAATAATCGAAAATTATTGCTTCCCTGTCGATTTTTCGACAGCGGCGCTATTTTTGCCATAATTTCGGCGCGAATTCAAAAATTTGAATCTTGCAGCCTGCGGAGGCGAGCTGCACGCGACGGACACCTGGCAGACGCTGTCGTCGCCCCCAGGAAAAGGAGTGGTGTGCTACTGGAGGATTTCTGTGAGTTTAGACGTCAACGACGAAAATCTATTGCCCAATAAAAGCGCTATTCCCCCAGATCCGGTTAGAATTCATCAGAGACAAAACAAAATATAAAAAAATATTTATTTTTTGTCGATTTTTCAACAGCAGCTCTAAATATTTGCAAACCTCGGCGCGAGATTTAAAATTCAAATATTCCCAGGTCCCCGAGGGCTCGCGAGTCCGCTTCCGTCTGTCCGACGGCGAGTTCCCCTGCTCGTACGGCTGTCAATCGTATGTGGAGATCAAGCACAAGCTCGATATTCGGCTGACCGGATTCAGAAGGTGGGAGCAGTTGCAAATTATTGATTCTGTGTCTCTTCAGAGTCAGACAGTTGAAAGAGTCAGTTGTATGTTGAAAATCGTAGCTAATTTGTCTGATTCACTTATGCCTACGTTATCGTGAGATTATTTTCCATTCCACTCGTATCTGACCTTTGACGAACGTTCGAGGGGGCGGAGAAGGGAAGATGCCGGGAGGAGGCGGTAGATCAAGCGTCCTCCCCCCCCCCTTCCTCTTCCCTTCCTCTCTCCCACTCAATCAATACCTCGCTAACCAGCAGATTGAGTTTGCTGAGCATTTCAAACGCACGATATCTGTAGAAGCCATGAGGACGGGATTCAGAAAATCGATACACAATGCCGATATATTTTGGAGATTTTTTCATGAATAACTTTACCTTTTCCAGTTGCTGTTATCGCCCTAAGGAGGACACGATCTCCGAGTCAAACCAGATCTTCATCCTCTATCATCCCAACGGTCGCACCGCTCGATTCTCACTGCGATTCAAGCGGCAACTCGCCTAATCGCCTCCCCCCCCCCCCACCATACCGTAGTCCCTACCTTATTCTATTGATTTTGCTATTGCTCACCCACACTCGCCAGCTCAGGACTCGTCTTCCCATATCTACCGTACCCCATCCGCTGTACCGTATCCCTCCTCCTTGCTCCATACGTGTCCCCATGCGCCGATCCTCCTTTTCGTGGTAGCGAACCAGTCTTTTTGCCAGTTTTTTCGTAATTATGTAATTCTATTTTTGTAAATTTCTATTTTGTTTCGAAACGGGCTTATCCTACGCTTTACCTAGTTTGTGTATGAACCCCAGTTAGCGCCCGCCTAGCCCCGTCCTCCGGCCTACCTCGGTGAAAGCTGTCGGATTACGGTATTACCGTAGAAACCGGCAGTCCCTTCGACCCGTGCCTCCAACCAGGTGCTACCGTACCCCTCACCCGCGACCCTGTTGTATAGTTTGATCGATCGATACGGGTTACTGTAAGTAGAGATCGCTCCGCCCCTTTCTGCGAGACTGTAGAAAGGAGAGAGATAAAGTATTTTGTCAACAGAACGATACTCCACGGCTCGTTATGAAAGAAGCAGAGTGCTCCGGAAAAGACCGCGTCGCGCGAGTGCTTTTGCACGGTTTTCCCGTTCAAATTTGTGCCAAGGTTGTTCGACTGCCACGGACGAGTGCTCTCGCTTCAGTGACATGCTGAGGTTGATTTGAATGATTGCCAACAAAGGACTATTGAAAGAAGACAGTGAAGAATGAAATCGATGAAGAAAATTACGGAAGCATGCTAACACAAAAAGCATGCAACAGTAATTTCAACCGTAATTTGACTAAAATATATTGAAAATATTTTGAAGAATTTTTAAAAAGGTACATCAACATTAGTGAGGGTGAGCGCGCGCTTTCCTACTGCGGTCTTTCCGGTCCACTTGGGTCAGACTTGTGATTTGTGATAGCGGAAAGAGATTAACTATTTCAGAGCATTTTTTAAAAATGTTCAAGAAAAATTTTTCGCGATGGAGTCGTTGTTAAATTTTATTGAAATTGAGACAAATGCTGCCATCACAAATCGACGTGCGTTGCATTACAACCAATAATTCAACAATAACCTTTAAAAAATCCATAATCGAAAATCAATGAACACAACCCTGATCCGACGATCACTCCTAATAGTTCTTCGTTCAAGCATTGAGTGCAGCTTGGTACGATAATATTGTACGACGGGTTGATGCGCCAAGAAAGACTCCTCGATTGATATAGAATTGCGCGCGAGCACCATTCTTCTCCAGTCGAGATATCAGGCTTTTCCATTCGTCGTGAGCTAGTCCGAAGAGAAGCGGAACTCGATTGTATTCTAGATAATTGTGTTCGGCGATAGTGACTTTCTTCGTGCGCTGAGCGAGCCGCTCGAAGAATCCGGCTGCAAAAATGTGTACGATAGGAATTTTTCTAAAAGGAGTCCTCCTACGAACCGGGCGGGCGACTATGCAAGTGAGGAAAATAAACAGGCGCTCTCTAGCTCGTTGCCGGATCTTCATGGTAACTTGGAACGCCTCAGCCAAATGCTCATATCTCATGCTGTGGAAAAAGTAGGGGGAGGAAAGAGAAGAGGAAAAAATCGAGTGGAAAAAGTCAAGGGAAGGAAATCGGAAATTTGAATTCCCACATTTTTAGTTAATTCAAAATATCTCGGCTCCTATTGAGGCTAGCCACTTGAAACTTGGTTTATAGGGTTTTAAGGTGTCGGAAGCACCTAGTTAAATTTTTAAGTCGCTAGCTCTACGGAGAAGCGAGATACTGAAAAGCGCGCGAATTCAAAATTTTGAATTCCTCCTTTTCCTCCTCTTGACTTTTTCCACCCGAGGAGGAAATCTCCCCTGACTTTTTCCGCAGCATCAGTTTAAACGAACAGGGGGGGGGCTGGGGAGTTTCGAAAGTGTGATTGGGTAACAATGACCCACCATCCGCCATTGTGACCTCAGTTAGCTAGATATTCGTGGTACTCCTCCTTTAAAGTGAATCACTCACTCGGATCGGCCAATCCATAATTCGGTTGATCGCTCCTCGTTAGAATATTAAGTTCGAGCTCCCCGATCGAACGGTTTGTAATCATCGAATCGAGCAAGACACTGAAAAGGGAAAAAAATGTCATAGAGTCAATTAGTGTGCGATTCTTAGACGAATGCACTGATATGGGAAACAATTTTCAAGAAAGAATAGAATTACCTGAACTCATCATCTATTTTCAAGTTGTCCTCCTTCTCGTTCCACTCGATTCTCAGTTTGTCAAATTTTGCCGTTCTTTCGAACAGATCCCTTTCAAGGAATCGAAGGTGCTCGAGATTCGATAGAGAAACAGACAAGAATCGCATCTGATGATATGAAAGAGTTTCAATGGTAGTAGGTATAGGATGATAGCCGTCGGATGAGAACCGACAAAATTTAGAACACCCTGAGAAAATATCCTAATTTGGTTCTCATTCGACGGTTCATCAAGAGGAGGACCCAGGACGGATTCTTATCGTCTCATGTGATCTACGGTCAAGAAAAGCCCCATTCAAGAAGACTACTTCGTGAGTTTACTCTTAACCACGCAAGATAGGACTTCGGCGGCTGGATGATATTCTTCTGGACTCAAGCCATCTACTAAACGCGAAGGCCATCGACAACAAAAGCTATGAAAATACCATCCCTTGGCCCTTTATCTCTGAGTACAAAGATCCCAATCCCCTCCCTAACGATGTATCTTCCTGCAGGCCCATTGCCTGATGTCAGGATAAATCTGTATCTGTATCGACGGTTTTCATCCGACCTACCACCCTTTTTGACAAATTCCTTACTGTAATGACCTTACATCTCCCACAACTTTCTTGATTGTTTCCAACACCTCATAGCCCCGGAATACTCGTTGGATGACAATTCGGAACACCTGGAAGTTGATGATTTGAATTTATCAAATTCGTGTACTCACCGAATAACTAGTTTTGTGTATAAAATATTGTGGCATTCCGTTGTGTAGGTGATTCTTGAGATCCTTGAGATACGGTCGGAAGGAACGAGTGTCCTTGTGCACGTCTAGTTTGAATTCAAGCACGAAGTCTGTCAACTGAAATGTTTTCCTTTCCCAATTCACATCCTTGTTTTTAGATAATCGCATAACAGTCTATCTACTGATGATAAGAAGGTGCTTCAAGCCTCGGAAAAGGTTAGGCTGCCGTCATACGGAATCATGGAAAGGATACATGGTTTCTTCCGCACCCTGACGTCAACTGATTCCATTGGTGGGATGTTCTTCTTTTGAATGAAGAATGAGTCCACGCCTGCCTTACACGCGCGGTTTGTCTACAATGAATGATTTCAGGGTGTACATTTCTCTTTTTTTGGAAGCAATTTAGGTACTTCTTCGATTTATGGCCCAGCCTTTCTCGCAGAGTATTCACTCCCAACCATTTTCATTCCCCACCCCTTAGACATTGGGAGTTGTTGTTGCTTGGCAGGCAATGATCCAAAGATAGCAGCCGGCGATAAAACAGACCTTCCTCAGATTAGCCAGTGCCTCGTAGTCCTCAGCGTCGAGAAGGAATCTACAGATGGCATCCATTGGAGGAGTGGGCAGAGTGTCGAGCGACGTTAATTCGTCCATCTGACTCGGGTCGATTGGGGTGGAAACCTGTGGAGAGCATTGTGGTTAAAAATTGCGCATTCGCTTGTTAGGTAAATTAGCTGAATTCTTTGTCTGAGGTCAAGACAAATGTCTGAATCTTACTTTCGAAGTTTCTGAAGAAGATGAGGAGCTCAAAGATAAGTCGGAAAATTGATTAAAAATCGAAGATAATTCTTCAGCCGTGTCGGCCGGAGAGTGTTCATCCTCGCTTTTGATTGATTCTGAAGACGATACTGCCGCTGTTGATGCGTTATTCCGGTTGAGTGACATTATGACGGACTGAAAAGTATTAATGATTATCGTAATGTGATCTGCTTTATCAATACGGTGTTTAGCGCACATTACGGAACGTTTTATTCGCTAGCTCATTATTGATTATTCCTAAAAAAATCCAATTTTCTCATTAAATGCTACTCGGACCTCTAGAAAACGATTGGTAGCGTTAGCTAGATCCAGAGACACTTCATTGTCAGTCTAATTTGGGAATGACAGATAGGAATTGGAATAGGCGGAACGGTTTATTATTTTACGATACAAAACAGTAATAATGAAGAAGTATTTGCTACAAATGAACAAAAACATTGTACACGAAAATAAAGTGAGAAAGCGAAACTTTCCGTTGTTCATCCTTATCACCGAAGTTATCAGGAGTGAACAAAGGGTTTGAGAAAGCTGTGTACGGTGTTTAGTCTGTCGATTCAGGGCACACTTATGATCTCTGATAAAGCATATTTAGACATAAAGTTAAAGTTAAAGAATTGGGTGGGAATTTTCTAAAATTGAAGATTGGCGCATTTCTAGCTATTGCATTTTACAATTTGAGCGTCCCCTTGGGCCAAGATAATGATTCATCGAATACGTCTGACACTGAGTATTCTCTTTCTCGAAAATTCAGCTGCGCTCATTAGTCATATTTTTCAATCGAACAGTCCCGAGAAACAGTTTCAATAGCCTTGTCGAATTAATCAATCTCACCTGTATCTCACAACGTGTGTAATGAGTATGATTCAATGTTTTCGTTCCAAGAGAACGAGTAATTTCACCATGCATTGTACAATAGATATCGCATCTGTACACTAACATCCTATCTACCCTTTTTTGTTCCCTGCAAATGTCTGGCAATGATTCACACCAAGTATAAACAAATGGCGATACTTCTCTATCCTATTGATTCGTTCTTTTCAAAATAGGAGATTGATAGATTGATGCAGTATTGCAGTAGAATTACTAATAAACATGCACAATATAAATCAACTCCGATTCCGGCACGATATTTATTCACATTTGTACAGAAAGAAGCAATGTATAATGGAAAGCGATAGTGATAGAATAGCCGTTGCGCCAAAAAGAAGTGATATTGGTTACATGAAAAGCGGAATGGTTTCAAATTGGAAGATAATATTCGACACTCGTATTATCTTGTATTATCTTCGTAGCATCATAGGGGTGCACTCAAGTAAAATGGGTTAAGTAAATCACATTTTAAGGGCAAATACCATGGTGAGGAATTCTTCGTATCGGATTGTGATGACTCCATCGCGATCTTGATCCTTGTCCCTGGAATTAACGGATTATTAGGGCACTTTGGGTAGTTTAGCTTAGCCTCAGGCTGTTTATGCTCAGTACTTAATTTACCCATCCCTTATCCCTGGTCCCGCGTTCTATAGAAGTGTCATTACTAGACCATACCTTATCTCGACTATCTCATCTTATCGTAGACCACACATCATTCCCAGTAATCTCAGATCAGAGGTCCCGATAGCATATCGCAGGGAAGATTCCCATAACAGTGACCACTAAGTGATTGGGAAAAATCAGACTACGTACTATCGAGAAGAGAGAGAGAAGAGCAAAGGAAGTAAACAAACAAATGCTCCTGGGAAGTAAGCAGTATACTCAAATGACTAATTCCTTTAGCTAAAAAACACCTAACGGCTGACGTATTCGTTTTTGTTACGGGCTAGTGAGCATGAACCTATATTTAAGTAGCTTACTCAAGTTACTAATGTAAATAAGACGTTTTAATTAGGAACTAGTGAAAAAAATGACCGATTTTAATTAACGCGCTCAAATTCGTAATTAAATTATTTAACTTAATTACCCCACCTGAATGCGGCAGTGAGAGTCTGCAGGACGACGCACAACTGGATAAAATCGTCGAAATTGATGCTTCCCGAGTGAGTACGGTCGAACTTATTCATGAGAATCGTGTAGAACTGACCGGACAGACGGTATCCTGCAAGGAGTTGTCATGATTATTATATTTTTAGTCTGACAATGCCCAAAATACTTTGAACTCATTAGAGCCATGTGTGTCAATAACGTCCTACAAATCGACCACGAGTTCGTCCTTGTGACATCGCAACTCATTAAAATGCGCCGGAAATGAGAACTCTAATGGGAATATACTCTAATGGGAATATTTATTCTCGTCCATGGCTATTACTGGACAACAAACTTTGATTGCCTAACAAAAAGATAATAATAATATACGAACCGAACCGAGTGAGGGCGTTGGTGAGCTCTCCCCTGTCGATATTGCCAGATCCATCGGTATCGAAGCTACGGAAGCACGCTGTCCAGTCATTCACGTAGTTCCACAGAGCCTGAACAATGATTTCAGTAATTTAATCGAGTTTCATATATAAAAAAGCAAGCAGAATATCACTTGTACCTTCACAAAAAACATGTAATTTTCTGCAACAGCAAATTTTCTGCAAATTTTCATGTATCTCCGAAAGAAAGAAAAGGTGAATAACAAATTGTTTACCTGGAACTCGCGGAATTCAATAGCCCCATCGCAATTGGCGTCAAACATTCCTGGAATGCAATTTAAAGCGAGAAAAGTAAGATGATCTTACCGATCATGAGTCTGCATGTCTCCGGATTGAAGGAATTATGGGTGCCGTTAGAGAGCGCCGACTGAAAGGGACTAGTTATTGACAGCCGATTGTACAGGACAGATCCAATGTACTCTTCGCAGTGAAATTAGCGTGTTTTACAGCAATTTAACGCGAATCTAGAGTTAAAAGTAATAGGACATCCTAGGATATTCTAACCTGCAGTTCAGCAGTGGAGATGGAGCCAGAACCATCCCTGTCGACACCGCGAAAGATTGCCATGAGATCCGGCTGCATGTTAAGAACTGAAACGGAACGATGAAACGAGAAAGAGAAAGGCGGAAGAGAGAGGTAAGAACTGAAAGGAAAGAAGTGAAAGAGAAAAGGTGTTAGGGTAGGGGGTGTGAGAGGTAAGGAGACGTCGCTTTATCAAGCACTCTCTAGAGAACGGATGACTCATCGTCTCTCTCGCTTGGCACTGGGTATTTCGAAATCGATGTACGGAAATACCTAATTACGTCACGTGTTTTCGGTCCTCTGACGTCATAGGGCCCTAGGGCAGACTAGAGAAAGGAGAAAAGTAACGCGGCAGCTGCAAAAAAATGGCGAAACCAAGCCGGAAAATGCAGAGAACCGGGGAACGGTCCGTATCGGGAAGTAAACATCGAACGGTGCGGGAATTCAAATAGATACCGTAATATTTTTAAAATTCGAATCTTTAGAAACTCCTTACTAAAAAATTAAAATTAACGTCGCAGACAGGGGTTCAACAGGATCCTATCAACAACTTGATACAGGCACTATGAATCTAACGAATTTTTAGAATACATTAAAATAAAGTTAATTCCCAAACGAATGAAATTAATGGATTACTGTAAGGAAAATTCTCAAACTGGACTATTCTTCAGTTTTCATTGCGAATTTTCCGGTTATGATTTTTCTTATTTCGAGTTCGTTGGATTCTTTCTACGTAGTTTTATTTTACGTTACGCAATGCTATTCACTTCCTCATGGTTGTATCGCTGGTTTCTCTTTACAGGTCCTAATTGGCATAGCTCTCACCGTGGGAAATGTCGCGACCAGAGCACACCGGACCGCCGGAGTTGGTGAGTCTTTGTCTCGTCCTGCTCTTCACTGGTTTCTAAGTTGTTAATGATTGACTATTTATTAGTTCCTGTTCAATATTTGATGCCTTTCAGTTCTACGACGAGACCGAGTCCTCCAAGTATGCCACCAAGTGAGTTTTTCCAATTATTTTGTATAATTTTGATGGTTGTTTCTTGCTTTTATTCACAGTTGAAAAGGGTAGTTTCATACCCTGGGAAAAGCATATGTGGAAAAATATTTTTGCACTTTTTTCGCATGGAATCAGCTAGTGGCACCCACTTGACCTCCTCTAAGTCATTTTTGGATTTTCTCAGTGTCTGGGATTCGCAGGACTAGGGTATGGAAAACGTGACCAGGGTATGGTGATGACGTCATCAGTCCGATACCAGGGTATGTTTAGGGGCATATAAAATCAGGCAAGCAAGCTATGAACGCGAATTTCACAGAATAGGAGCTTGAATATACCCAGAACACACCTCTAAAGTTTAAAAGTGTTTGAAAAATTTTGAGTACGAAAAATGACGTGCGGATAATTTTCCGACCCTTTTCAACTGTGCTTTTATTATTTGAAAATTAAATTAAATTATTTTTTCCCAGCTCTCACATCGTCAAGATCCAGAGTGAGATGGCGGAGCGGGCGATCGAGTTGCTCGCGCTGCCTGAGGACAAAGTGGGATATCTCCTCGACCTGGGTTAGTCGGTTCATTCTGATTAAAAAAAAGGTTGATCCTTCAAAATCATACCATTGGACTATGGGAAGAGCAAAAATCGATTGCTATGGAAGTGCTTGACGGAGTAAAATTGAGAGTTAAATGCGCTAGTATTTTTACCTATCCAGTCTCTTTAAATATTTTATTTTATTCCAGGCTGCGGTTCGGGCATCTCCGGTGACGTCATCTCAGCTCACGGTCACATCTGGGTCGGAGTGGACGTGTCCCTGCCCATGCTCAGTCAGTTTTATTATTGATCATTTATTCTTTATCAAATGATAAGCTCATGTGGAAAATTTTTTTGACCATAGATGAAATTGTGTTTCACATATGATTCATATCGATATCAATCCGGTGAACGATAATCGATGTGTACGATCTAGGAGAAGGGAAAAATATCGCTCTCTTCCTCTCACAAAAGATAGTTTTCATACTTGCACACTATCCCTATAGCAGCGTACGATTGAGTTTTCCACTAAAGGAGAATTGTCAAAAACATTATCGTATTTAGGCTTTAATAATTATAAATATCATACTCCTTAATAAAGGAGAGATGTCTCCCTGTGTCTGTGGATGTGTTTGTCCACTATTGCGAAAGTCACGAACGCAGGTCAGGAAACAGTAAACAAGGTCAATCGCGTTGAGCGCGCTTTCTATGTTGCGAAAAGGGTGGAGAGCGCATCGCTCATTGAAGTGGCCTCCAGACGATGAGACCGAGGGGGGGGGGCAAAATCGGCTGGTAACTAAATAAAGACAAAAATTATTATTCTCAGAGATCAACCGACAAGACGACGAGGATCCGACGAAGGATCTGGTGCTGAGAGATCTGGGCAGTGGAATGCCCTTCCGAGCGGGTACCTTCGATGGTGCCATCAGGTACGGTTTCTTGTTGATACAGTATTGGTGTCAATATTGGGAAAATTACAAGTTAAAAAATACAAGGAGTCAACGATTGATCGAAAACAAATAGTGTTCGATGATTAGAAGGTGAAACGCGAATTGCCACACAATGACACACATTGCCCCGCGAACACTGAGTCTATGTTCGATGAAACCATCAGGCACGGTGGCAAGGGTAAACGATTGCGGGTACGGTAGGTCATATGGAAAACGTAGAGGAATTATTGAGTTGTAAGAATAGTAAATATGATCCATCAAGAGAATATTGATCGGTTATGATTTGTAGGTGAAACTCGAATTGCCCACGACACTGGCAATGACCGATTTCTATATTTTTCAGTCTATAATTAATTCATAATGTATTATTTCAGTATCTCGGCGATCCAGTGGCTGTGCCACGCGAATGCCTCTGATCAGAACCCTCGCAAGCGCCTGCATCGCTTCTTCCAGTCCCTCTACGCATGCATGGTACGGTACCTTTGGATTACGGTAGCGAAATATCGATTGATGGATACGGCAGCCCGCCCCCTCTAGGCCTGTATTGTACGGTATCTTTGGATTACGGTAGCTAATTTTCGATTGATGGTGACGGTAGTTTCTCTACGCCTGGTAAACTCTAAGATCATTAAAAAGTTAAACAACGATGGATAATGTTCCTAAACAGTCAATCCGCGTTACCATTTTTTCAAACTACCGTAACCAACTGTAATCTGATCCCTCCCTGATTCAGGGTCGCGGCACGCGCGCCGTCTTCCAGTTCTACCCCGAGAACGAGCAACAATCCGACCTCATCATGTCCCAGGTGGGAATTAATTTATCGATTGGATAGCTACCGCAGTCGGTTGATACAGTAGGTGCTTATTTATTTAAGATTTTTTGGTGGCTGGACAGCTAACGTAGTATAACAGTAAGCTTTAAAAAATCGAAAGTGCGAAGCGTGGAAAATGGGAAATATTTGACCCAGGCTAATTGCGGTTTCGGCGATGGCCCAAATTCGCTTGTGTGGGATTTGTTCTAGTACATGACCGCCGGGTTTTTCTAGACAAAATTTGATTTTTTTATCCTAATCTTTATCTATTTGTCTCGAGGACCTTCTCTATGGGGGCAATTAAATCCGAAAATGATAATCAATAAATCTCTAATTGGAGGCGATGCGGGCGGGATTCAATGGCGGTCTCGTCGTCGACTTCCCCAACTCCACCAAGGCCAAGAAGTCGGTTATTTTTAAAAATAATTATATATTTATTTATGGCTAAATATGAAACACCGTAATGCTCGCTCGCTAATTAGTTTTTTTACCGACCCAAAGCCGCCAACTGAATTGACCTCGTAGAAAGAATGGTGCTTTGACGTCTTGGTGAAACATCAGATTTGCAAGACATTTAGGAATTTGGATAATGGATTGGAGTAACAAAAGTAGCAAGGTTGAATTCAGTGTCATTCTAGTTTTCGCTCGCTGAGTGGTTTAATTTTTTTTAACGAATCGGGCCTACAATGAATTGAATACATAGGAAGAGCTGCACCTTAAACATCAGATTTGCAAGACATTTAGGAATTGGGATAATGGATTGGAGTAACAAAAGTAGCAAAGTTGAATTCAATATACTTATAGTTTTGGCTCGATTATTAGTTTAGTATCTTTAATCGCAACCGCTTAGTACATTGAAAGCGTAGAAATATTTGCGATATAAAGCCGTGGTGAAACATGAGATTTGCAAGGAAACCTTACAATTAGGAAAATGGATTGAAGTCGAATACCTTAATAATTTAGCAATTAATATTAAGAGAGCAGATCGGTAATTTTCGACCACCCCCCGGACGCGTTGCCCCGAATTGCGAACCAAGAGCCCATACTTCATGCATGCACACCCCTTGGCCCTATATACAACATAGTGCAAATGAGCCCCTCATTTGAGCTTCCATTGGGAAAATATTGATTCACAAAGTTGAAAAATCGAAAAATCATAACTTTTGAACGGGACCAGCTAGACTCAAAATTTTTTTTGTGATGTACTAGGCATGACTAGAAACCAAAAATACGACATCGCGATTTTACTTCATCCCTCTTTGAACTTGATTTCATGACCAAATTTTTCGATTTTTGAGATTTTACCCTAAAATAAAGAGAGACCGACATCTCCAACTATGCTTAAAATTTGACCAGAGGGTTCCTCTAAGTAACCTATAACTTGAATCACTAAATATTTTTGCCTAAAGTTGTCATTTCGGACCTTATGTGGAATCCAATGAAGAAGGATATGCGATTATATGAAGATAATAGTCAATAATTCTCGAAGAACCATCGAAATCGACGATTAGTTAACATTTCTGAACGATTGGAGTAATTTGCCCTCGAAAAAACCGCACTTCGATCGACTTTGAAAAAATATATTTTCAATTTTTTGAAGAATGATTTTCTTCAAGAATCGAAAATGTTCATTCTTCAGTGTTATTTATGTTCTGCATTGGCCACTATATCCGCCCTTTGTCATATTTATTAGATTCTTCACGATATAATCTAATAAAAAAATTCAAAATTTCATATCATTGAACTCTTGAAGAATCTAATATGTTGTTTAAAATAAGATAAACCACGAGCATGGTAATTATCAGTGGCCAATGCAGAACATAAATAACACTGAAGAATGAACATTTTCAATTCTTGAAGAAAATCATTCTTCAAAAAATTGAAAATATATTTTTTCAAAGTCGATCGAAGTGCGGTTTTTTCGAGAGCAAATTACTCCAATCGTTCAGAAATGTTAACTAATCGTCGATTTCGATGGTTCTTCGAGAATTATTGACTATTATCTTCATATAATCGCATATCCTTATTCATTGGATTCCACATAAGGTCCGAAATGACAACTTTAGGCAAAAATATTTAGTGATTCAAGTTATAGGTTACTTAGAGGAACCCTCTGGTCAAAATTTTAAACATAGTTGGAGCTGTCGGTCTCTCTTTATTTTAGGGTAAAATCTCAAAGAAAAATTTGGTCATGAAATCAAGTTCAAAGAGGGATGAAGTAAAATCGCGATGTCGTATTTTTGGTTTCTAGTCATGCCTAGTACATCACAAAAAAAATTTTGAGTCTAGCTGGTCCCGTTCAAAAGTTATGATTTTTCGATTTTTCAACTTTGTGAATCAAAATTTTCCCAATGGAAGCTCAAATGAGGGGCTCATTTGCACTATGTTGTATACAGGGCCAAGGGGTGTCCATGCATGAAGAATGGGCCCTTGGTTCGCAATTCGGGGCAACGCGTCCGGGGGGTGGTCGAAATGGTCGAGAATTACCGATCCGCCCTCTTAATAATAAATTTGAATAATACAGGGTGTACCTCGTGCTGATGACGGGAGGCGTGCAGCAGCTGCCCAAGGTATTTTAATTTCAATTTAATTTTCCTCATATTTCTAGTTCTATTTATCATATTAAACATTACTCAGTAGTTCAGTAGTTAGGCAAGGCGCATCAATTGGGTAAACTAATAACAGATATTTTTATTGTTAATTTCTGGGTCTGGAATTTCCAACCAGTTGATGTCGCGATTCATCAACTTGGGTTAAGAGATGTTTCACATAGAATGCTAATGACATCTGGAACGGTCTTGGGAAAAAGGCAAATATAATTTTAAAATTTGTTTTTATTATCGCTAATTATTGATTCTCAGGCGCTAACGGACGAGCAGGAGATGGGCCAGCGCAGCCAGGTGGAGAAC
>LS486319.1:64744-101448 GCA_900490705.1 Pristionchus arcanus
AAAATGGCCATTTTTCGCTTAAAAATCGAAATTGGTACTCAAAAACGCAGTTATGGAATTGAGCATAAAAATATCTTTTTGGCTGATAAACTGTGTTTGGACATCCAAAATATATTGTAAATGTAAAATTGAGTCTATCTTGATCGGTTGAGAAAATACCATTTTTTGACTATTTTGCGATATTTTTCACTTTTCTCTCCCCGGGTAAGCAAGAAATGGAAATAGTGGGTACTATGAGTAATTCGGGGGCAAGGCCCTCCTAACACTAGAGTATGGGCTTGCGGAACACAATTCGGTAGGAGCGTGTCCGGGGGGTACTCGATTTTTACCGATCCGGTCTCTTAAAATTAGGTCATGCATTATTTTGACCTCCATGTAAAATGGAACCCATGCTACAGCTTCATTCTCAATTTTTTCGCTGAGAATTATCAATTGAGTTTCACCCTCATGACAAATGCCCGAGGATCGATCATTCCCCAATATTTCTGCACGAGGCTGGTCAAAATATATAGAAAAATAAATTAAAAAATTAGATCGTACCGTAGAGATAGAAGGGCGCGGACCAGTCGACGTAGCTGACGAGGAAGGCGCTCACGGGCAGACCTGAGGATGGTGCAAATTTGATATTTTGAAACATTTATTTTATTTCCTAAGAAGCCTGCCTCACAACCGAAGAGTTATCGTGAAAAAATATGTTTCAAGAGCAAGTTTTATGCCTGGAAAAGCGAAGTTCGTTAATTTTTATCTTCATTATCAATTCATATTCACAATTGTCAATCATTGCCAAACCAATTCAGTGAAATGAGAACCTTTCCATGTTGACTCACTTTCAACGGCATCATTCTAATGCTCCAATACGAAGCACTTTATCATGGAAAGTTATGAAATCTCACCCAAAACAGCTCCAGCGTAACTTCCAGTGAACGCCGTCGTTGCCAGCTTCGATCTCTCCAGGGGCGGCGCCCAGTATCGCCAGATACCGTGCACGGACGGGTAGGCGACGCCCTGATATTTTTTTTAAAATTTTAGATGAATTTTACCATGCACAATAGTCTCGGCGTGTGATTCACCATCGTACATTTTCCATAAAGATATGTATCTCTGAACATTTCATTTCTTTCATTATTATTTATTTTTGTTCAGAATTAATACCTGGACAAGTCCTTGCATGATCTGAATGATCGCGACGAGGTAGTCGTTTCTGAATTTAATTATTAATAAAAATCGTGATTTAAATAATAATTCATTTGTAATAATTTTAAATCGTACTTGCTCCTAAAGGCGTACGGCAGCAGGAGGTTCAGGGCGGATCCACAGGTGATTGCGAGGCCGAAGAGTCTGAGAGTAAATTAATAATGTACGTTCTCGTGAATAGCCCATTATTCATCGTTGTATTTTTTCAACGTGAACTGCAGCAGAATTGTAATAATCGAAGATCAAGAGACTTTGAGCGCTAGTTGAAACTCACCTGTTCGGCGCATAAAAAATGCAAGTGAAAGCCTATTTTTTTTACGCTGAAAGCCTATTTTTCAGCTACAATACGGTCAAAAATTAGTTCTCTTTTCACATAATTATGATATGCAGTAATCGAGTGGCTATAAAGACACGCTGAAACTCACTTGTTCGGCGGGAACTTGGCAGCCAGGAAACCAGCGGGCACCTGTGAAACATAATTGTTTTGCACTTAAAATTATTGTAAAAAGTAAAAAAACAACATCAAAAACAATAACAATAACCTACCTGAGTGACGAGATATCCATAGAAGAAGCTGCTCTCCATCACTGAGAGTTCGTCCTGCGTCCAGTTGAATTCGTGCATCTGAGAGGAAGAATTCACGTTTCATTCCGATGATCGTCATCAAGCAATTCACTAATTTTCAAAAATATTCGAATTTGAACTATCGGAATTTATAACCCAATTGGTGTCCTCTCTACTGTCTCCTAACCAATTTCTGTTGATATCGCATTGAAAGCAGAGAGAAGCAGGGTTTTGAAATACATATCACATCCTGATGTCAAGGAACGGTATCAATATCTCACATGCTTATGTCCCTCCGGGTCGGTGTAGTTTCTGTACATGTGAGTCTTCGCCGCACCAAAGTTGCAGCGAATGCCGAAGACTGAAACAGACTCATTGTTTTGCTGATTGAATAACTCTCTCGAAAAACAAACTAAAGAAATCCATGAATGCATCATGTAGAAGCTCATGAGTAATGACAAACGCGATCATAAATAAGCCATTACCAATTAGAAATCCTAGATTGGCCAGAATAGCCAGCTGCCATCGCTTCGCACACCCACAGCAGCGCGAGCCCTCGACGAACTGGAAAAGACACATTTATTTTTTGAATCCTAAATATTTTAGTTTCACGAATCATTGAATTTGAATCAGTAGTGCAGCGTTTTCGATTAATTTTCTCTGATCCATTGTGAATAATGTTTGAATCAACTTTTCCACTGGACGATCACTAATGGCAAGAGGGAACTTCTTCGGTTTTTGGTCCAGACAGCAACCGCTCCGAATGTGGAGCTGGTGGGGAATGAGAATGGTAGGGAGGGAATACTCTGCGAGAAAAGGCTGGGCCAAAAATCGAATAAGTGCGAGATATGACTATGCTAAATAAACCAACCTTGAGTATCGGATTGGAGTGCACGGACATGCCGCTTCTATCGTACGCGTACGATTCGTCCATTTCGAGTCTGCAATTGACTCATTTAAATTATATTTATTTAATTAATTATGTTTGTTAATCGACCATTGAACGAGGCCACCGGGCTGCAAACAAAGAATCCAGAATCCCAAACCACAACGAAATATCAAACTCACTTCTCCACCTTTCCATGCCCATTCGACGTTCCGTTCTCGTCGTCTCTCAATCGGGAATGTTCATTGGTAGGAGGATCCTCATGCTTCTTGGCGAAGATACTGAAACAATGATCAGATTTGTGTTATAAATTGAACTAAGTGCGGCAAATACAACGAAATTTTCCCGCTTCATTGACAAGTGTTTACTTTGTGAAACATAATTCTATTCAATATGCTGAAGGAATTTTTGGCGAAGATAACGAATAAAGTATCGAATGGAATTTTATATTTTACAGCGCGTAATGCTACGCCATCGACGCTTTCTCGTTTCCTTGGCAAATATTTAGTTCAAATAAATAATTCTGTCATACTTTTGATGAAGGATTTTTCTTGGCGAAGATGCTGAATTGTGGAATGGTGTTTTATATTTTGAAACGCATAGCGCATATCCATCGACATTTTTCTTTTTCCATTACAAATATTTACTATGTGAAACATAATTCTATGACAAATTTGAGGAGGGAATGTCCTTGATTACGATGCTGAAGTATGAAATCGACTTGTTTTTCAACAGCCTCCAAAGGTCACATCGAAATTTCCAACTACCCTTTGCACATATTTACAGTGTGAAACATATTTGTTGTTAGCAACTTTCCCTGAGTCGCCAATCGGTGTTGAAGGCCCACATAAATTTAAATATCCCTGATTTTTCTTCACTCCCTCAATTGTAGTTTCCGTTTTGGTTATCATGGCCGGCCAAACGCTGCCTACAATATTAACTGCTTTTCCGTGCAAAACTCTCGTCATTTCCGCTTCAATTCGAATGTCGTCGTTTCAATCGAGAGAGGTGCGACAACTTACGCGGGACGAAAACGGCTTGCACTCTCCTCCTTTCGCCTGCTCTCTCGCCCACTCTGACCTCTCTGCGCTCTCTCGAATCCGCCCGATCTCTCGCCCGTGACACAGCAATTACAGCCCCCGTCGACTTCTATTGCCTCTCGAAAGTGTGAATGGGCGATGGGCTGCGGCGAATAGAGGGGCACGAAGTAGAAAGAAGTAAGGCAAAAGCAGTCGAAAGTGGGCAGCAAAGCGCTTTTCTTGCTTGACATTTCGAAATTACTGCCGTTTTCCCCAGCAAGGCTCTCGGAATGAAGCAGAAATGTGCTCATTTCACGCCTTCTCTTACTGATCATCGACTAGAGCTGAAGAGGATCATTTAGTTTTGCCAGAGAGGCGAAAAGATGGTGATCGGAATTGCTCCTGGCATCGACGCGTAAAAGTCAAAACAATATCTTGCACTGAGGAGGAGGCGAAAATTGTAGGCGAAGTAGGCGCTACAATTTTAACGCCCTCATTCCCTAAGAATATAACTAGAAGGACCCATTGGACCACTTGCAGGGAAAGTTCAGTGCTGAATTTGACAGGAGAGATGCAGAAGATGGATTTGGAAACGACCACTGACATTGAGGTGAGTCGGAAAAAATGAGATCAGACAAATAAGGATGCGTTTCATAATTTGGTTACAAGCGGTTAGGAAAGAAAGAATCTAATGAATCTCCAATTGTCTTCTCGAAAAAATCAATAAATAGATGTCATTGCACGAACGTTGAATGCAGTGAACTGGGCAGGAACGATTTCAGTGCATTGGCTCTTAGACCTTTGAGACAAAATAATTATAGACTTTACGATGAGTGAGCGATCACATCACAATGACTTTAGCTTTGAACTTTTCTTTGGACCCCATACTTTCTAAAGTGTTTCTCGGCACGTAGGCTGTTATTTTTTAAAATTACAATATTAAAAACAAACAAAAAAACAAAAACAAAGGAGCTCACTTGGTGATGGGTTGCTGCAGATTGTTGAAGGTGCTCTTGCCCGACTCCCATGCGGTGTTGAAGGGGTTAGTGCCCTCGGCCATTACCCTGAATTAACATCATTATAATACAAATATGTTAATTTAAAATAATCATGATAACGAAAAACGCGCTATTCAATGGATTCGTGCCCTCGGTAATTACCGTAATATTTAATTATTTTATACAATTTAAAATGTAAACAGTGATTTGAAAAAAATCACGATTTAAAAAAAGTTGCTCGACAAATGTTGCAGAAAAATCTGAATAGGTTTCAGCGAATGAACTTAATTATGAATTTCTGAATCTTTCAGTTCATTGCGATGGTTTCGTCCATAAAAAATAATGAATGTGTGATCAGAATATCGAAGCGAATGAACCAATTCGACAACTAACTCCGTAATATCGAATCTACGCAGGCAAGCGATGTTTGAGTGAAGCCAATAGATAGCGCATTACGAGCTCAAGAAACCACCTCGCGAATGAGTGAGCGATAATCTAAGCAGTGCTGCCGTCTCTTAATTCTACGAATTCTCTCGCAAATTTGAGCATTACTATTACTACTAACATACTACTAGTACTACATACTACTAGTAATACTAACAGATAGAGTATTACTCGATAATCTCGCTTATCGAGAAAGCTACGAGTAGGGAGAAAATGTATTGATATGCGCGAAGAAATGTATTCGAAAAGGTCACCGCGCATCAATAGGAGCGAGCGAATAACAACAAGAGGTGATATCATCGTATATGAACAGTACTTCGGATAAAGTTCACTATCAAGAATAGCGTATCACTTTGAACATCCGAACAATGAATGGAGTGCGAATGATAAAAACTTCATTCGGTTCTCGTGAGGGGCTACTGTAGAGCAACAGATATGGAAATAATACAAGTGAATGCACCCGTTTGAGATAGCTACAGTAGGCTCCTACGGCCGCTTTAGAGATCTCAGAACGATTTTCCTCTTCAATTGGAACTCCCCTCACTTCCTATTCACTCTCCAGTCCCCCATTTGCCCATTTGACTTCGCATGTCCATTTACTTGCTCGTTTTTACCTCCCTCCTCCTCCCTTCCTACTCCTCTAACTCTATCGCTTTCACCTGCTCTCTGGCCAGTCAGAGTGAGCGAAAGAGCGCGAAATGGGGGAGATTCAGGACGATTGCGCTGTGGCTCTCACTATGCATTTAGAAGCGCTGCGCTGAGCGCAAGCACGGTTCATTTGATATGAACAGAAGAGGGAGAGGCCGTATGTTGCTCTAAATACAGAATATTGACAGCAACGTCATGGACTGAGTCACGGGAGATGGATTCGAAAGGCAATGAAATGTAGCAAAACAACTACATCTACGATGAAAAGTCTAGCGAGGGCGGAGATATCAGAAAGACGTACTAAGATGTCAATGAAAGGATGGAAAAAGGAACATAATCAGTGATGATCTGGTGAAAAGGCATTTCCTTGAATTCTAAGAAAGAAGATGACAGAAAGAGGGATATGATGTTGTGTGCGCGTAATGAAAATGCTAACGTTATTATGGTGAGGAGTAATATGAAATCAGCGTACCGTATAATTCAGAAGAGAGAGCGTCGTCTATTCAGAGTGTTTTCGCTGCTCTTTTCTCTCTCTCGAAGTTACAGTGTCAGACAGGGGAGAGGCTGTTGAAAACATTCAGGAGTCGTCAGCGTCGAGACTGTGTCGACGTGGAAAGTTCGTGGATTCTGGAGCTAATTCGGGCGGAACGTCCAGGTCACTCACACTAAGCATAGAGACCGCAACGTGATTGTCGAAATCTATCGTAAAGGCATATTTTGGTGTCCAATGTATCCCTCTTGGTCTGAATAAGATCATACTTTTTGCCGTTTGTCGAAATCTCATCTTCAAACCGAGTTATGGGCCAAAAACCATGCGTACAGGGCATAATAGAGAAACGGCAGAAACCAGGACGAGCAAAAAGAGGGCGGAGCTTATTTCGAGCTTATTCCCAAAGATCGAAGGCCATAGCTTCGCTGAGTCGTGAGAGACAATTCTTGAGAGAATTCGCCCCTTACCCAGGCAGCGCGCGTGCTATTCACGACGGGTTAGAGGACAGCAAAAGGAAGGGGACGGGAGGGGGCGGAGTTAGCGCGGTTTTTCATAAGGGACGCGAGAAGGAGAAGGGGAGCGACGAAATTTGAATGAGCGCGCCCGCTAAACATCGTAGGTCGGAATAATGTAACGTGCGTACTTCCGATCTTTAAAAGGGGACGACAATTCGAAAACACTTTTGATTTTCGTTTTTTCTTCTCTAATCGTCTTCTAAAAATCAAAAGAATGAATAACGAGAGGAGCAGCATCGTACGTTCACGGGAAGTGCTTAATTCACCTATCACAGTCCATTTTTTTTCATTTTTTATCGATTTAAAGTTGTCAGATCCAGCTGCTCCTCGGGTCATTTGTAAAGGAAGCTGAGACCTATCCATAGCGCTATTGAACGACCGATTTAGTTAAGTATTCGAAGTGTCGTTCCTCTGCGCAGGTTTTGTGCGATTCCCTGTCCCCTCAAAGTGGGCGGGGCTTGCCGTCTCTAACTAAGCAAGATGGAAGCTTGTAGATGAGCTACAGTCAGACAGGAGAGGTCGTCGAAAACATGCATAAATCGAGACTACATGAGTTCGAAAAGCATGGCAAAAAAAGGACAATTTCTGGGAGAAGAACCGTGTGGAATAGGCCTCGACCTACTATTCAGAACGGCCTTGGGTGTACCGCTCAAAGTTCAATCCAAACATGGACGGATTCGAACCGCTCATGACATAATTAAACCAGCAGACGTGATGTTTTAAAGGGGAGGCCGCGCAGAGAAGTTTGATGCGTGCTAGCGTGGGCCGGGCCATAGAGCCATACTTGGAAATTGACCTCATTAATTACGCGCCATAATGAGTTGGATACACGGAAAATAGTGGGAGGGAGCTCATATCGAATGCAGGCTGGGGCAACTTTATGGAGCAAGGCAGTTGAATTTGGGAGTAGGCCAGGCGGCATAGAACCTCCAGTGATGTTTCTTCAGAAAACTAGCTGTCATGAAAGGTAACGAAATGTTTGGTGCTTCTCAGAGTGTCTCTATGATAACGGATAATCGAAGTGCACCAGAAGATGAAAAGTGTTAAATGCCGCGATTTGAACAGAGTTTTATACCCTACGAGCCAAGCAGGTGTAACTCAGAAAGCAGCACAATCAATGAAGGAATCGCCTGGCAACCCGACATTTATCAAGAACCTGCAGGCAAAGTGGTTGAGAATGTCAAAAGGCAGGTGCGATTCGGTGGGGGTGGTGCTCTTAGAAATGAGTGAATTGGCGCTAAGATCAAACAACGAAAGGTTTTCAGGTTCCGTTTAAAACCTACACGGCAAAGAAAGATTCTCTACAACGCCAGTCATATCCTGCGAAGAAGACCATACTATACGATGATGTTCAGGAACATTATGCGGAAGTGTAGTGAGGAAGCCCCTCAATCGATGAGGGAAGAACAGATAGGCGAGCACACGATGTGAAAGCAGGTGATACCAAAAACATGAACAAATGCACAACTTCTGATAGAATTCCCCGCATGCTCTGTATGAGATGTTGTGCCCGAAAGTATGGATAGGGAAGCCCCTCAATCGATGTGCGAGCAAGGGAAGGAAAATACGTCATGACATACAGGTGAGATATCACGGATAAATAATATCAACACGCCGGATTCAATGAATGGGAAACAACCATTCATCTTGTGATCTAAAAAAAAGAGCGGAGGCGGACTCTCCCTTACTTTCAAAATGATTTCGCAATAAATAGTCTGTTCATGTAGCGCGCTATCTTACAGGTCGGAGTGGTGATAGTGAACGCGAAATGAGGAGAGTCATCGCCAAGCCATCCATACTTTCGAAGTCGCGTCTCTCATAGTCGCTAATCCGATTGCGTTTAGTGTCCTCGTCGCATCTTCCGAGAATTCACACTTTCATTTCTCGCCCGAGAGATGAGTGAAAATTAACACATCTCACGCAGGGAAAATGGCTCCGATTAGACATATAAAATGGAAAAGGTGGTACTTAAGTATAAGTATAAGTACTTAAAGACATGCGTACTGTCAGTTTGAGAACGTATAAATTGCTTTGATGTTTTGGAAAGGACAAGCGATAAAATGAGAAAAACAGACGATATGTGAACGGTGCTAATTCAAGAGCTTTTGAATTGGCGTCGTCACTGATGGCTTCTTCTTTCTTTGCTCGACGATTTCTTACGAAGGGGCTTCGTTTAGCGACAAAGTACTGAAAGAATCTTCCAGAAGAGAATACCGGGCTAGGATCACGACCTACCCTATTCCCCCTCCCCTGGAAAAGGCGGTCGGATACAAGAAAGGCATTGCCGGACAAATAGCGTAAGCGCGCGCGAAGTTGAATGGACTTGACAGCAGGGGCCAGGAGGGACGCTACGTCCTCCTGTTTTCCCATTGTCTATCACCGGTTAGAGAAGCGTCTCCTCATTCTGTTGACTCTCTTGAAACTCCAGCTAGGGAAATAACATGTCAAGTGAAGAGAAGGGTGAGTAGGAGGGGGGTTGGGAAGGGGGAGGTCCTTCAGAGAGTCACTCCGCATGTACGACAACGACGACAAGTAGTTGAATAGGCGAGCAGCAGGGGTAATCGGTGTCGATTCTCTCTTCGTTTTGCATGCTCTCTTACCACTCTGACATATGAGAGAGCAGGTACAATATTTCGAATTCGAATTTCGAAGCAGGTAATTCTCTTCATTTCTCGAACACTCTCACCGCTCAGAGTGGCGAGAGAACGGGTGGAATGGAGAAACGGAGGGGAACTCTCGAGAACGAATGAGATCGTCTCAGGTCCACCCCCGCTGCTTGAGGCGACACGGGGAAGGAACTTCAGCCCTTTTTGCCGGGTCGTCATGTCGAAAAGAGGTGGATGATGAGCGTGAATGAGTTGAGTTTCAGACATCCCCTATACTCTTAGCAGTTGTGGAATAGCCGATGAGTTTCCCGAACGTTCTTGTAAAAAATGAATAAATGAGATGAAGGCGGTAAAAAGTGAAATGAAGCAACACGTCGTAAGAATCGATTGGAAGATTCATTTGGAAAAAATTGCTGGATGAATGATGACATTGGAAGGTAAGGATCGAGAGGGGGAAGGAGGGAAGGAAGTGAGGGGTTTCGAATTTCATCCCGAATTTCCCCCCTCATCGGCCATGAAATTTGACAGGAAATTGGTTGCACAAACATAAGGGGAAGTTAGTGAGAGGAGGAGGGAAGTTGGTGACATGACAGCGTGACTTGGGCTTAGCTTATCGAAAATAGCTTATCGCTTTAGTCAAAATTGTACCACGAACGGATTGAGTTTCAGCCATTCGCTTAATTCTGAGCGACCATGGTGAAAATGATTGTTGCCTTTTTTGAGTTCCAAAAGTTCTCAAAGTCATACGGATAACAAAGTAATTGATCATCGAACACGAATGGTTTCGATGAAATGATGTGAGCTGAGAGATCATCACTGTCCATCAAAGTATTTTTCACTAACAGTAGGCCTTGAATATATCGAAGTATCGCGAAAGGAAAGCTTCCATGTTTGACTGGTAATGCAATCGGCGAGAAACAAGTAATGGGGAGAAGGCAAATGGCAATCGTCACTTTTCTCCGACTCTCTCGAGCCGATTTCATTAGGGTAATGGAAAGAGTTGGACAGGTGAGATGAAGGGAGGGAGGTGTGAGGGAAGGAGAGGGGGGGAGGTAGTAAGACTGTGTCCAACAAAGTTTCATTGAAATAAGGGACAACAAAATCAGGTGCTTGTTTTTTACAAACAG
The DNA here is from genome assembly GCA_900490705.1 of Pristionchus arcanus. Lineage (NCBI taxonomy): Eukaryota > Metazoa > Nematoda > Chromadorea > Rhabditida > Neodiplogasteridae > Pristionchus > Pristionchus arcanus. The sequence continues at coordinate 75,236 of LS486319.1, forward strand.
CTCAAAAGCGAAATTCACAAATGCTTCTTTCGAACAGCCCCCTTCGTAGGCGCAATAAGAAACGTTCGTTATTTTTCTGATATTCGAGAAAACATGCATTGAGGGATGATAATACTAAGAATGTACCACAACAAGAAAACATGAGGAAGAGTTGAATAGATAAAGGCTGTTGATCACGACCAGCGTGGTCGGCTAGTACCTGATGTTTCAAAGCGCTTCAAAACATCATAATAATTTGTAGAAATTCAAAGAACTTGCAAGATGTTATCATAATTATCGAGAATTCCCCAATGACCGGCTGTGTTTCAAATTGCTTTCATCTTTTGTAAAATGAGAACGCTTTGATTACGAAGAGTTTTTGGATAGAACACAAATTCCCAGTCACAAATATAGAGACGAAGCCCTTCTTCTCCCTTGAATAGACACGCCTTGCCGTGTAATGAAAAGTTGACTTTAATCAGCCGCGACACGGAATAGAAGAGTGTCTGCGTCTCTTCATTTCCTATGATCTCTCGCTCTATCTGACCGGCGATAGAGCATGGACAAGCGAGAGAGAGAAGAATGAGAGGATTATTTCGAAAAGGGACAGACCGAGGGGCGTCTCGGATATTAAAAGTTGAGAAGGCGCGGGAGATTTCGGGTATGACGAAGGGATGGGCAAGAAATGACTCTCTTCATATCGCGTACTTTTCACTTCTTTGATAGGTGCGAGAGTGTGTGAACTGAAGAGACCATGTTTCGTAAAGCCATCCCTAGGATGAAGGAGGAGAAAGGGATGAACATGCTCTTGCTAATACGAAGATCGAGTTTGGAAATGATGATACATCCTTGAATATGTATGTTCTGGATGTATGATTGAGGGGGTTAGGCATTATAATAATCACGACGTCATTTCCTTTCACTGAAATGTCGCTGAAATTTCACTCATTGATAAAATAGGAGCACTTGGTATTAAGTATTAATAACAAACTAAGATGCATGCAGTAATACTTAACATCGTCTAATCTAGCGCCCAAATCTTGCTGAATCATGACGAATAATTTCCTTCTCCGTCTTCCGCCTCCGGAACGCTAGCCTCCTATTAGGTAAACATGCCTCCGACAGAAGACGTCACTCTGCACTCTTTCCATCCCACACACTCTCTCGCCCACTCTAACCGACGAGAGAGCAGGAGGATTGGAGAGAGTCCCGAAGCAACCCACCAAGACTGGCCAAAAATTGAACGGTCTCTCATTTCACAATGCTCCCTCGCCGGTTAGAAATACCAAACGAGTGCGCAGAATGAAGAGAGTTTTTCTTCATTTGTCATCTCTACCACTTTTTCCCACCACTTCCCGTTCTTACTGCAACCCAACACGCGCCCCGCCTGTCATGCCTAATTTCCGCCCGATTCCTCCCTTTTTACTGGGTTTCTGCTCCTATTTAGAGCTAAAGAAGGAAGATTCGTGAGGGGAAATACGTGCCCTTTTCTCGCCAATTTGCAAGTTAGATCAGGGAAGAGGACTGGCTAATGTGCGGGAGTTTTAGCTCAGCAATGTATCTACTTTTAGGTCGGATGCATTTAGATGAAATTATAATGGGCCCAAACAAATAGCAGGATTCGGCAGGTAGGAAAGAAGAAGAAATAAAAAGCCAGGAAATGAGTGGCCCAGTCAATAGAAGAAGTCGAACAATGACTTTCGAAATGACATCCGGAGCGGTGGATTGGCTCTCTCCAATTCGAACACTATCTCATATTCCTGATGGACAAAATAGTGTACAAAATGAAGAGAATAAGTACCATTATTTTGAACTTCCGGAGGTTAGCTTAAGAAATGCGAAAATCAAGAAAGAAATCACAATAGAAAGAACAATTCTCGATGTCGGCTTTTAGAGAAGAATGAAGAAGCAACGTGGACACACTTGGACCGGCAATTTAATGGCCCATTTCATGACTTGCTATTTTAAAGAGGTGCATTGCGCAAGGAGCAGACTGGCCCAGAAACTAGGAAGAAATACAAGAAACAGCAGAAAAATTGAAAATCGTCTGTTGTCTAATTCAGCTGTTATTTCTCGCCGACCCATTTCTGAAAAATGCAAAGACATAGTCCGGAGTTTGATCAGCAGTGCCGATGTATCCTACCATCTACATGACTTCAGACCGATGATACCTATTCGTCGGACTGCCAGTCCGCCACTGCAAAACATCGTCCAGAATTTGATCAGCCGTCCTGTCGGATAGTGTACACCTGCATGGATCTGTTGGGATTAGAACATCACCACCAATGGATAGAGAAAGATAGCGTATCTCCTGTCTACATTATCTATCCGCACTGTCTAACTGAAGTGTCGGTAGAGCAGGAAGAGATCACTGGTAGCTATCGGCGCCGATAACAATAACATAGCAGTGTTTAGCGACGGATTTCCGACGGATTTTCACACGTGTCAAAACATGGGGTGAACGGTATAAAGGAATGGCCAGGAAGGGAGAAATGGTATCCCGCTCGACTCGTCACCACTTCTATTTGTCGCATTTACTGTAGCTACTTGAACAAATTTGATGTAATTGAATTTTTAGCTGATCCCCGACCCGACAGATGATCCCCGACATCATTGCTTTCAGTTCCTATAGCTTCTTCCTGAAACATACCATACTTACGCACCGAAACCAATAAGACCACGTTTTCTAGGACGATGATTTATTGTTTTTTAAATGATCTTCTTCGCCAACATCTATTCATATCTCTGTAATATTTTACTGATTTCTTGCTTTTTCCGTAAAAAAACTCAAATTTTGAATTATTGATTTTTCCACAAGCCGCGCCAACACCACCAATTAATCAGTGACCTCATGCTCATTTAGCTTGTCTCTGAAACACAATCAATTTCATACTGAAACATACGTTGCTTCACTTTGACAGATCACTCCATGTGTTCCATCCCATCTATTTCATCTTCTGGCTCGAGTCTCTCATTTAAAGGTTTATAGGCATCAATGCCTGCTCAATTATCATAAGCGAGCGGCGCGTGCCGATTTGCATGCTCTGTCTCATTGCTCTCCTCTCTCTCGCTCGTTGCCTGCACGATCATAGTCGCTTGGAACCCCTTTAATCTCATCATCCACATTCCAGAATGTCCTTCAAACTCATCCTGCTCATCGTGGCTGTTGCTGCGTGTGCCGCACCTGCTGCAGGCCAGAAGACTAGAGCTGAAGGTTATTGTTTTGGAACACCCCCAAGTAGGGAGCACTGAGCACTAATGACTGGCATGAATGAGTTGATTGATTACCTGAGAGTAGAGACGGCGTGGTAAGTCATAAAACTCTAAATTACGCGTGCTCGTTCAATTCTGTACCTGGTGAGAGCTTGTGTTCAAATAAACGATTATTTCTTGCGAAGACTTCCCTGTGATCTTACCTTCAATTTTCGAATGCTAGTCAATAATTTCTAACGCTCCCTAGGGTTGCAAGTTCAATACCAATAGTATTGCATGCCCTTCCCTCCCTGACTCCGCCCCTGCAATACTCTCGCGAGTGAGAGGGAGAGATGGGAAGAGGGTGCAATACTCTCGCACTCTTGCAATAGTATTGCAAAATTGCAATACTCCCGCACCCTCTTCCCCACTTAGAGGCGAGAGGAGGGGAGATGGGAAGAGGGTGCAATACTATTGCAAGAGTGCGAGAGTATTGCATCCTCTTCCCATCTCTCCCTCTCCATGCGAGAGTATTGCAGGGGCGGGGTCAGGGAGGGAAGGGCATGCAATACTATTGATCTCGGCATTGAATCGACAACCCTAACGCTCCCTGGCATCTTCATGCCTCAATTTACGAAAGTCATCAAATAATTTTCAGGTGGAGGTGGAAAGAAGACGTCAACGAAGGCGGGCCCGCCCAAGGTCGAGTTGGACGACAAGACCATCGATGAAACCGTGGCGATACTGGCGCAGTCGGGTAAGTGGTTTTTTGTTTGCGTTTTTCTCGGATAAAGACCCCTTATTTGCAAGAAACTACAATGGAACACAGAAGCGTTTCTGAACGCTTTTCAGGAAATGTTTATCGCGTCAATAACGACCTCAGAGGTTGAAGGAGATTACTGAATTATTTAAATTTTTAGAATGGCGGTAGAAACTTGATCACAATTTCATAAACTTGAACTCTTTTCAAGCCTGCATGAAACTATAATAGTTCATGAATGTTGAGACCAAAAACGTAACCAAAAACTCAATATGTTTCACTGCTCTACTTTATCTCTGCGCGAGATCAGATTACAGTTGGTAGCTTGCATTCACGTAAAAAAATAAATATAGGTGAAATTGATAATGCTTTGATTCTCGTCAGTCAGAGAGATAGTGTGCTAAAACGAGAGAGCCAGACACTCATCCTTTCTCATTACAGAGTTCATGCCGCGTGAAGCGCGCGCTGTGCTCTACGGGGTGAGTGATTTTCGAATTTTTTTTATTTAATTATCCAAATTGAAATTAATTAAATTAATTTTGCAGCTCGACGGCAATGAGAAACGCGCCGCAGCGGAGATTCTCGTCAAGTGAATTTATTTTTAAATACACATTACTTTCTATAATATAATAGTCACTGGTCTAGCAGTGGGTCTCGCATGACTTCCTGTGTCTTGAATACGTGGTGATGATTACCTATACCTCTTTAAATTGAATAAATTGAGGTACCAAAACGAGACGATCGACAAGCTCGACTATGATAAGATCGCGAAGGAGCTCAAGAAGAAGTGAGATGATTTTATTGGTTCCGCCACGTCTCTGGTCTGTTGACCCTACTCGAAAGAGAATGGAAAAGACAATCTTATTGTTATTATTTTGAAAAGAATTCCGTGCTTAGCTAAATTGTGCCTGACATAGTTGCATCACTATATCAGTTTATACTTTAATTGTGATTCGACTGAGAAACAATATCAGCGGTTCCTTCATTCTCTTGCCCCCCCCCCTTTCGCAAAGCTCCGCCCTTTTCTCCAGATCTCCCTCGATGCACCGCAAGATGCTGACGATGTCGCGCATGGCTCGCTCGAGATATGACAGACTGCAGCCTGAGACCAAGGAGTACCTTAATAATGTGAGAGTTTTTTTTCCAGATGAGAAATATGGAGAGGTCACAGAGATCACCTAAAACATAACGGGCTCGTTATGCCTGATAGAGTGTAGGTGAGCGTAGGATACGATAGACTGCAGCCGGAGACCAAGGAGTACCTGAATAATGTGAGGAGTTTGGCTTGAAAACGAGGTTTATGGAAAATAGGGAGAGAAATTGGGAGTGGGCACAAAAATAGGGAGAGGCTCACTATGTCTGAGAGAACGTAGGTGACCTTAGGATACGACAGACGAAGACGAAGACGCCGGAGACGAAGGAATATCTGAATAATGTGAGGTCGTTAGCAGTCTGAAGCTCCACCTCATTTGGAAGAATCGACATGTAAAAAAAAGTTGCGAATGACGCCATGATCATAGAATAGATCTAAGTGCCAACTTATCAGATTTCTGAAACATATTTTTGCAAAATTTAATCGATTGACTCTTTTTCCGTCAGAATCGATTGGAGAATGGAGAAGTGAGGGAGCATGGGAAATCGGCAGAGGCAGAAAATTCCTTTATTTTCAGCTCGGCGAGAAGGCCGTGGCTCGTCGCGACGCCATCTCTAGACCGGCGGACAAGCAGAAGACGTTCGTTGCGAGAAGAGGTACGGTTTTACATTATAGATTGTTAAAGAAACCGTTTTTTATCGATTATTTTCGTGGAACGTGCCTCTCAACGTAATATGTGTACTGAAGGGCTACTCTAGTTTAACGTATGATTTTCAGACTCCCGCGTGGCTACCGAAATCATCGACGAGTTCTCGGGCATGAAACCGGCAGTGAGGGAGGACCTTCAACGCCATTTCGCCGAGCCGATGGCGATACTTGACAGTGGGTAATCTGGATTATATTCTCGTAAAGGGGCCTGCAGAATGGGTATGGGCAGAATGGAAGGGTAGAATGGGCCTCAACCTGTTATCGACAGACTATTAGAACCGAACTCCGATAACTAACAGGCGTGTTTGAGCGAATTAATGCGTTTTCCCAACTCCAGGTCCGTACGCCAGTGCAGCCAAGTACTTCCTGGCTCGTGTGGCCGACGGGAACTAAACGAGGAGGATGATGACGTCATCACTACCCAATCCTCGACTTCATCTACCCCATCGTACCTTTCGCCTTCCAACCTCACTTACTCATCCATGCTTAGTCAACTACCGTCAACTAACCATACACGAAACCTAAGTGACACCACCACTGCGCAATATCCCATTAACTGTAGTCTACTCACACTTCGATTACCCACTCCCCACTTGTTAGCGGTGACTTCTTCAGTGGCCACGCTGGCGGTGTCGTGGTGGATCTGACTGTATGCTTGTCGATTAATAATGATAATAAAGCGATTAGTCTCGATTCCGCACACCTGTATCTATCCTGAAGAAACACACAAACACATAATGATTTTGCGTACGGAAACGCTCAGTTTTCTAATGGAAGCCAAGCAGCGTAAGATGATAATGCACTGAAAAACCGATGTTGATGCAATACTGAAAATTGATCATTGAATTCGGCCGAAGCTTTCTCGGTGTCTGTACTTTTCCCGGGCGTTGAAATGGGCGGATAATCGCCCAATGAAAGAACGCTCGTTATTATCGAGAGCATGGGCGCTCAATCTGATCAAAGTCCGCAATAGAGTGATCTGGGCTACCGCAATCTGGGTCGCCGTTACTTCATTTCACGTACTCTATCTTACCTCATCCGGCCGAGAGAGCGTGTGACATGAAGAGAAGGCGACCCGTATTGCGAACTGTAGTCCGCCTTACATATCCACACACTCTCTCGCTACTCCAACTGTGAATTGTGAGTGCGAGATGGAGAAACGAGAACAGTGGCGCTCGTCCGGCTAATAATTCGAACTCGGTTCGGGACTCCTCATTTCACACGTATTCTCTAGGGTCCGAGTAGAAGAAGAGCATGCCGATTGAGGATAGAGCTGCTGGAATTTCACGGAAGTCTCTCAAAATGAGATAGTATACTCAATCGAGAGGCTTATTTCATCATTCGGATAGCTGTAATCCCCCACACAAACTCACACTGAAATCCGCGATAATCCGCGAGAGATAGAACTATCCAATTTGTACCGAATAGAGCGAGTCTTTTACTGAGAGTATAAAAGCTGGAATCTTGTCAGATTGAAACATCCTCGTCTTCCGCTCTCTAGTTATTCAGTATATTTCGCACGTTTCATTCGGTCTCTATTATTTCCTTTGTTCTGAGCGTAGGGATGCCTCGGTATTGTGCCTCTCTGTAAGCCCACATCATCAATATCTCAATATCTGAGCAGAATTTAGCGAAGTTTCGCTTGTTTTTTTTCATTTTGGCGTCCAGCGGTATAATTACATCAACACACAAACCGCGCCCAGACAGTATCAAGGAAAAGAAAAGCAAACCGATTCCATCGGTCGAACTGACCGGCTAGAGAGCACTGTAATTGAAGAGAATCGTCTCGCTATCACTGTTTGTCAATGAGATTGATTCTTCCCTATCGGTTGCGCCAGTTCAACCCTCCAGCTATTCATTCTCTCAGTGTTCCTTCTCAACCGATTTTATAGGAATCCAATTGTGTTGCAAGTTCGATCTCGATACTATCATTCCTTCGTTATGATGTAGCTAATTTCGTCATCGAATCGGAAAATCGATAATTCCGCTCGATAATAGCAGGATGAAGGTCGCCGTTATCTCTGCAGTGCTCGTCGCAGCCGTGGCCGCCAATGCCATCTCCGGCATGTATGGGGTACGGTATTCTTGGTGATTACGATAGACGGATACGGTAGCCATGAGTATGATATTTATTGATTACAGTCACGGAAGCTAGAGACTACGGTAGTTGTGAATTACGGTAGCCGATATTTCAGGCGATCAACACCAAGATCACCGTCGAAATGGCCAACCAGTTCAAGGGCATCTTCGACCGATTCGCAGGTATGTATTTATTATTTAAATATTTAAATTCGATTTTTAAATAATAAATAAAATTCCTATTCAGACTGCTTCACGCCTCCCATCACCGCGCTCGTCAAGAAGGTACAGTTTTCATAATATATTCGAATGAGGGTTACGGTAGCGTGATAAGTCAGTTATCGATTCTTTTACCGTAATCTGTATCGATCGATTCAGCTGAGCAATAAGTTGTAATAGAGGGGTACGGTAGCGGGAAGTTACGGTAGTCAAATAATCATTCAGCTGACTAAGAACTTTCCGTAAAGTGATACGGTAGAGGGTTAGGGAAGCCGAATAAAATCAGTAATCGATTCAGCTCATTGGTGTTACCGTAATCTTTATTCAGCTGACCGAAGCCGACCTCAACGCGTTCGTCGACGTGCACAACAAGATGATCTCAGGAGAGATCCAGGCCCCGGCCACGAGAGATGAAGGTCGAGTTCCATCTTATTTATTCTTATTTTTATTCCTGATTTGCTGGTTGGAAGTTCACTTGAAATTATGTGACAAATGAGAACGTACCAGTTGAAAGAGTGTTAGGTTTTTTCAACTAGAAGTGAAAGGGAGTGAGTTGAGTTGATTCCAATGATTTCTTGCCAAACAAAAAGAAAAAAACCAAGGCTAATGTTTTCACTTATTTTACATAGTGTTGATCGGATTAGACTTGGAAAATATGCAGGCCTCGCTCTCTTCAAGCAGTACGTGCCTTCGATCTACGATGATCTTGTCGCCGCCAACAAGGTATACGGTAGACGACATTAATTGATGTTACCGTATTCCTTTACTGGGGTTCCTCACGGAAGCACAAAGTTGTTCCGTATCTTTTATCGATAATTTCTGACTAATGTTACCATGATCACTTCAGGACTTCGAGGACAGACTCACCAAGCTCACGCCCGAGGACAAGCAGAGAATCTACGATGTAATCCTTTCCTATATCTTGGAAATACTTGAAAAATGCAATGCGAAAGAACTTACATTTCAGCTAAAAATCGACTGAATCTCAGTGAGATCATGTCAGTCTAACATTTCATAAGAAAGCGAAATTCACTTTTAGATGGAGTCCGGCTACTTCGGCGTGCTCAAGACCCGCACCCAGGAGGGACTCGTCGACGTGAGTTTCATTAATAACTGTGAAAATATAAATCAGTCTTCGATAACCTACCGTACCCCTCCTCATAACAGTACTACCTCGGCGTGTGCAAGAACTACCAGGGTCTTTCCGCCGCGTCCCACGACGACTTCAAGGCCGCCTTCCCCGAGACCGTATCCTGCCTGGATGGTGAGCAATGCCGGTCCCGGTTCAGGCTCTCCATTTCCCGGCTCCGCCTAAAACCCGGCTTTCAGAGGATCTCTACAAGCAGATGTGCGCGGCCGCCGAGCAGCTCAAGGCCAGCAACTACAAGATGGACACCAAGGTAAAGCCCGGCTCTGGATTCTCCGGATTTCCGGAATTGACGGTTCTTTGGATTTCCCGGCTCTACCTAACCGTCAAATTACAGACCATGTCCCTCGTCGGCGCCATCTTCCAGAACAAGCGCTTCGCCAAGCAGAACTAGATGACGGTTATCCAAATTCCCGGTTCCGAGCCGGTCCCGGCTCTTGGGTAAATTTATTGTGATAGTGTATCGATAAAGCGAGTACAATAGTATTCCTGATCTTTTCACACGGAAGTTTATGGGTTCGAGAGTTGCGTAATCCTTTGGAATCGAATGATGGATAATCGGTTTCGCATTCAACAGTGGGCGTTTATTCGTTCACAGTAATGGGAGAAGAGATCGAGAGCAGCAGATTACATCAAAATGTGAGAGGATTGAAATTCACGAAATCCATCGCACTTCAGCACAGTTGGAAGGCGCTCATGAGAATGAATGCCAAAGTGATACGCTCTAATGTAGACGAAATTTTCAAGCACATTATAATGCTTCACGCTATGCTCATTGCGATTACGACGCGAATAACAGTAGGATATTTATCCGTTCACAGTAGAGATCGAGATCAGCAGCAGATTACAACACAGCAGAGGAGACGAGACAGGATCACAATTCGATAGCAACTAATTACTCATTCTTCTCACTGAATTCTCATTAGCAGACAATTCGATAATGTATTCAATGAATAGAATGGGCTGATAGTTGCTTCTAGTGTGCCCACACCCTCCTAGCACGAGGGGAAGTTGCACTGATGGTTGAATGACTTCCACGGGTCGAAGTGGAGGGCGCCCGCTCCCATGAATGCACGCAGCTTCGCGCCGTCGGCGTCCCCGCGAAACTGGAAACCTGGAAAGGAAACATTTGTCTTGTTCTATGATCGCAGAGTTGTTAGGAGAAAAACAAACAGAAAAGAGGTGGTTTTTGTGCGAATGTTCAGTTCTAGAGTGTGAATAGACGAAATAAAATAGCTCACTGGACAGGAACTTGTCTATCTTGGGCATGTTCTTGCGGACGTCGGAGCGCACGGAATCGGGAAGGGCGGCGTACCTGAAATTATTGATTTTTTTGCTGATCTCCTATCGTCCACACAGTCATTGCCACAGCAGGCCTCATAAGTTTTAGATGAATGCTGTGAAACATATTTTAAAATTTTCGATGTCTCTACAAATTTCTACAATCATAATTTCCTGACAAAACATAGGAAAAGGAGTAATTGCTAACAGCGATAATATGATTCCGATTTTTAAAACACAGCTTACTTGTTGGGCAGCATTGACTGGAAGTAGTTGATCCAGAACTCGCGCTCCTCCGCCGGACGATCGCCCGCAGAGAAGAGATCGTTCAGCATCTGTCGAGTTGCATTTATATATTTTATTATCAATTATTTTAATTTCTGAAATTATTTCTTATCAGTTCTCACTCCACATTTCCCTATGTGACGATTCTAGCTTCACATGAGTTTCACGTTTGTTTCATATTCGAAGCGTGTAGTAAATACGTAGTACAAAGTCGAAATCGATTTCAATAAACAGAAAATATATATATATATGTGAAGCGGGTAGGAAATTCTTGTATCTTAACATAAGTTAATAAAATATTAATAAATTAGCCTACCTTGAGCAGTGCCTGCTTCGTATCCGTTCTCATCGCATCGAACTTGGGCTTCATCTTGGTAAGGGCTTTCTCCACTTTGGGAGCGAGGGAAGGAGCGTTGGACTGAACAAATTCATTCCTGCTGCCCATTGATTTCTACGTTTTGCGATCTCAATTCGCCCTTAGTGCCCTTGATTCTTTACGCTTAATACCTTGAGGTAGGCCATTCCCTCCTTGGCGCTCTTCGGAATCTCCTCCGGAGATGCGAGGCGCATCTTGTTGTAGGCAGTTACGATCTCTGCCTTCTCACGGTCAGTGATCTGATGAATGTTAGTTGCCGATTGCTTATCCCTTAGGTTTCTATGCTAGAAGTACGGCATTCAGAATGGCTCGTGCTTTCTCGTAAAAAATTGATCTATGAACAAACAGGTGGAATCAAGAGATGGAATGGCCATCATACGAGCCCTAGCTAGGATCGAAAGAAGGAAAGTGAATGTACCGTATCGACGATTTCGAGGATCTCATCCGGGGTGAATTCTGCAAAAAAAGGCTGTGCTGATAAAGGATCCGCATATTATTTCGAGTGAGAATGTATACAATGAAGGGGCAAACGGTTGCTCAAGAATACAGCTTTTGCCACAGTCCAACGATTTTCAGGACGACCAAAAGGATGAAAATGCAGACGTACCTCGTCCAAGCGACTTCAGCAGGAAGATCTTCGTCGAGACGTCGAACTCGGAGATTGGACCCTACCAAATTCTAGTTCTCAACAAAAATGATATTGTCCAGGCTTTTTTCCATTTTGGAAGCTAGCGAGGACATATCGAAAGGTGGAAAGATTGTAATGATCGGCAAGAGAATGTGAAAGTAAAAGAGTCCCAAAATGAGAACAAACCTGCACAAAGCAGTAGGCAATACCTACGAGGAGCACAGGGAGGGCTAGAAGAGACTTCATCTGCAAATAACCACGCTCACATTTCAATGTATAATTGTTGCAGAAATTATAAGCGTACGTGAAATATAGCGAACAAAGGCAGTAATGACAATGGGAGGTTCAACTACAGGTATAGAAGATTTGGCGACCGCGTCAGAAGGCTCAGGAGCTGACACTGTGAAGCTCCTCTTCTCTTTTATCCTCCAGCGTTCCGATAAAAATAATTGCCGAAGGGTAACAGAAGGTTGTGATTATGCCGTATGTTCGTCGTTGCTTCCCCTTTGAACGAGCTCTAGATGCGCTCCTTTGAATTAGCCGATCTCTTCCTTTAGCGTGATTTCTCGTCCCTCTGACCAAATAGATTAATGTAAAAGCAGGATGGTACTCCAATACATTCATTTTTCACGACGCTTCTCCCATTCAGGATGCTCCGTTATGCTTTATCTTTATTGGCTGCCGAAACGGCCACGAAAACGACCTATTTTATGTGAAAATCAAACGAAAAGCAAAGTTTGATCTTTGAAAATCATTATATTTATTGATTGTTGCAGTCATTTATCCGCCCTTGAGCAGCTGTGCGACCGACAGCTGCAGTTGCATTTGGTTGATAACCATCTTTATGAAATCGCCTGAAATTCAGGTTGATTTCAGGCTAATTAAAGGTCATATACTCTCGAAAAGCGCAGCAATCTTGGGGAAAACACTGCGAAAATCTGCCTTGAGCTCCGGTGTTTGCTGATTGTACGAGTTCAGTATGGTCGAGACCACTTTGAGGGGTTGCATTCTGAAAAAACTAATAATTACAAAATAATTATTTGAAAACTCACTTGGCCTCGATTTCATCGTCAAACTTCTTGTTGAAATTCTGGAAGAGCAGCTTGCCCCACTGAAAAGGTATTGAAAATGTTGGCTTAATTCTTGATAATAAAGCAGCCATTCAAATGAGTTTCACGCTCGATTTATAAGAATCGCGCGCTGCAAGCATCGATTGCACAGACTCTCGGCATAAAACTTCAATAATTTAGCTCAAAAAAGTGTTCAGCAACGTCTAGCCGTAACTCCTTTGTTACATAGATGAGAACGTCCTCCTAGATCCGCGCCAAACGGGATTTAGTCATCGCAGAAGCATCACTTCGTCTCTTTGCGATACAGTCGCTTTTCAGAACGAATGCATTGAGTTTAAAAAAGTCTATTACTACTATGATATCACTACTATGGTTCGTTATTATCGGGATGCTACCAGAAACCAACATCGAGCACTTTGTTCCTCGTCGCGGGTCGCAACTTCTGAAACTGCTCCGTGAACGTCTCGTTGATCTTCTGCAGACGACCGTAGAGACGGGGAGTGCGGGACTGAATTTTTTTAACGCTCGAATACCGTACAAACGGACTTTTTTGCTACAAGATGCAGAAAAACGCAACTTTTCTGCGAAAAAGTGCGAAAGTCTGGCATTTCGTGAATATTTGACCAATCGGGCTGAATTTTGGAATTTAAGGGTTTCTAACGAATGCCTACAGGGCACAACATAATAGAAGTCGAAAAAATATTTGGAAGGTACCGTAATCGATAATGCACTGGTGGTGTAAATTTTCGTGGTGTGTACTGTAGTTTGGTTTTTTGTGCACTTGTGAATATTTTTAATTGCCTATTTTTTAATTTTTTTAATTTTTAAAAATATTTTTCTCGCTTCCATTCTCTCCGTTGTTCAAACGATGGTAGCACTCATTTGCATATTTCAGTGGTTCAGCTAGTGATCCGTGTATCGTTCCTTTCACCCTGTTGGCCGCAGTCACGAATGGAATAGAAAATGAGCGAAAAAATAATTTTTGAAATGAAAAAAATTATTTTAAAAAGGGCAATTAAAAATATTCACAAGTGCACAAAAAACCAAACTACAGTACACACCACGAAAATTTACACCACCATTGCATTATCGATTACGGTACCTTCCAAATATTTTTTCGACTTCTATTATGTTGTGCCCTGTAGGCATTCGTTAGAAACCCAAAAAATCCAAAATTCAGCCCGATTGGTCAAATATTCACGAAATGCCAGACTTTCGCACTTTTTCGCAGAAAAGTTGCGTTTTTCTGCATCTTGTAGCAAAAAAGTCCGTTTGTACGGTACTTATCGAATTTGTAAACTCTACTGTGCACAAACATTCGAAATTTTTCCATATTAACGTATCCCGGTTTGCACCCTTTTTTAAACTAGTTACACCGCGTGGTCTTTAAAATTACACAAAAGCAGCAAAGATAACCTTAATGAGCGCCAGCGCAGCCTCGACAGTATTCAGCTCCGCTATATTCCCACTTATCTTCCCATATCCATACTAAAGTTAACCGATATTTGCTTGTTACTGACCTTTATCAGGGCAAGCGCGGCATCGACAGTCTTCGGTTCCTCAATCTTCCCACTTCCAAGCTCATTAACGAACCCGATGATCTGGTGCTTCTCGTCGGGAGTGATCTGTCGTGGTTTTCATTCTATCATGTTTATTTATTGGTTATTTTTTCTCCGGCGAGCACCTCGTCTATTAGAAAAATATGGAAAGAGAAAAGATCAATAGAGGGTGAAACATATTCGAAACTCAAACTCAACCGTGATAATTTGACCTCTCCTCATTTGTCTCATTCTTTCAACTGTCTGACCGGTAGTGAGACTCGCGAAAATTTGAATTAAATGGTTTTGTTTTATTAATTTTTTTTTACAACGCCGACGCCTCTTGCATTAGAGAAATTGGATTACGAACAATATCTAGAGTAGGTGAAACATTTTCGAAACGCTAATTGACTCTCACTTCGGTTGGAGAAATTAGATCCAGAAAAAAAAGAGAAAAATGAGTACAAACCTCTTTCAGAAGTGCGAGAATTTCGTCGGGCACAAATTCTGAAATGAAATTTAATTATTTTTAATTAATAATTATCAAAAAATCGATTAAAACTCACGCGGGAAAGTATTCATCAGATCGATATAACTGTTCAGCTGGAAGATGTCCATTGCTTGCCCTGAAGTAAAGTGAGTATTACTAATAATATTAATAATTGTAATAAATAATTATAAATTTATCCGCACAGAGGTTGTGAGGAAGGGTGATTGAAATACGGTATCGTCATCTCACGCGCTCTTTCACCAGTCAAAGTTGTCACTAAAAGTGAAAAATGAAGAAACGATACCGGATACTGAGGATGAAAGCAACGTAAGCAGAAGTAGAGGCAGCATTAGATGGCCTGATTCGGATCCTTGTTCGAATGATAGAACGCGCCACAGAATGACAATATCCCTGGTCGAAGGGCATGAGGGCAATTGCAGTTCTGTATTACGTGCTATACACCGAGAGATCACTCGAAATGGAGAGACCACCCATGAACCCTCGTTACCACGGCACTTTTATTGCATACCAGTGGAGGATTATCCGCGAGAGCAGTGACGTCAATTGACATGCGTTTTCGCTATTTATTTGTAATCCACTTTTATGGCTAGACGGAGTATTTGTGGTATTTCCACTTTTATGGCTAGACGGAGTATTTGGGGTATTTGTTGTGTGTGAAAAAGACTTTATGCGTAAAAAACCCTAAGTTCAACAACAACAGCGAAAAATAAAATTTAAAAAAGTTGAGAGGTGCTATCTCCAGGTTTGCTCTAGCAGCGTGAAGTAAACATCGCCGACATCGACAGAACTCGATTTGGGTTGAATCTGAATAGTGAATTCGTTGTTTGTATACAACCAATTTTTATCCCACGGATCAGTCAGATAAGAGAGCCTGAACATGAGGAGATGAGCGTATATTTGCATTCGTTCCCACCTTGGGCGCTTTCTCGCATCCGAGTCGCCTTAGTATGCCCTCCACGATGCCAATCCTGCAAAACTCCTTGAAGATACGCGGATTGGCGAGGATCGATTGCACGAGATAGGCGAGACCGAATCTGGAAGAAGGGAAATCTGAAGGAACAAATTTGTTTTTCGATGAATTGAAATGCTAGAGTTATGATAATTTGAGCCTCTGAGAACAACACCAAGGCTTCGGTAACAATTAAAATGAAATAACAAGGATGTTTCAAAATGCATCTAGCAAATTATCAAGTAAGTTTCATGATTCTCTCAACTGGCGCCGTTTCCCTATTTTGATACTAATTGAGCCGGTTTTATCTGTTTACAAAAAAAAACTAAATAACTCACAGCCCGGTGAAGATGTCGAAACACGCCCATGCAAGGTGTCGAGCCAATCGCCACTCGACTGGGCCGTAACTGGAAATGGAATCTGAGCACTGATTTCAATAGTGCGATCGTGGAGTAACTAAATATTGATTTGATCTATTCTACAATTCGATTGTAAAATTAGCAGAGCTATATTTTCCGCGCAGTTATTTATAGAATTTACGATTAACGGTAAATATTATTCGCACTTTGTGCAAAAGAACCCCTTTGGGAATCTACACGCCAGTGATCCGATTGAGAGGATCAGAAGCCACTTTTGCAGATTGTTTGGTGCAGATCTCTAGAACTAATCACCTAGATAGTTCTCTGACAGGTGAAGTACCGATCAGGGTAGGTGTTAGATTTTTTTTGAGAATAAATAGCTAGATAACAAGAAAATTTTGAGCTTGAAATATGAAACGGGAAAAAATGTCTTGTCTTACGTTCTAAAGGCAAAGCAGAGAAAGGACGGCACACCGACAATGGCTGCAGGGAGCACCATCGAGAACATGTACTAAAATGTTATAACTTTACAGTATCGATGAAAATGATGCCTTCGTTTGCTTATTCGAATAGCGCAATATTTTATGACTTACCCGAAACACCTCGATATTCTCCCGCACTTGAAATGTCTTCGAAACCGAATACGCTCCAAGCACAGCTCCTTTGGCCATCCCTTTCGAGAGGCCCACGTTGACGTGATATATGCAGACGAAGATCTGAAATTGGGAATGTCTTGCTTATGAGGTTGGTGTTTCAATGCACTTGATGCCTATTATCACAGACCCATAATCACAGTAGCAATTCTAAGAAATGTATGCCCCTCAAATCCAGTTCAGCATACATACATATTGATGCACATTGGACACATATGCATGCATACTTTCAGCCATCTATTATTGGCTTCAGCCATCTATTACTATAATTATGCAGAACTGGCAAGTAGTTGTGCTGCAATAGGAATGAGAAGGAAAATGTGTTTGTTATTGGTGCACGTTTACTCATTGCCGGTCCCTCAGGGAGTCTAGAGGAAGGAAAATAGCTGACTCTAGTCAATTAGCATGCGTTCAATGCGAACAATTTGTAGTGGGATGAGGAAGATTATGCCAACAATCAGTGTGAACAATAATCACTAAACCTAAATTTCGTGAAATCATCGAAAACATGGCCATAAATAGAACATTACTAATTAGTGTTTGATCTACAATTCATTGAGGCGGTGAGGAAAACGGGTTGCAATCACGGTTTTGGAAAAGCCGGTTCTCATTAATATCCGGTTCTAAGTAAACAATTACCAGAATGCTTGTTGTCCACGCGAGTAGTTGAAACACATAGACGTAGAGATGCGTGATAACGCCTGGAAATATCATGTTCGGATAACATGTTAAGTTACAATTTTGCGCTTTGAAGTACGCCAATCACGAATGATTCTGAATTATCAGTGCACAAGCTCGACTGAAAAGGTGTGACTCCCGAAGCTCTGAGAATTAGCTCTCGCTACTATTTCAGAATAGCATTCAAGCATGTGTTTTTGCGTAGTCTTGACTAGTGGCAATTGACTCCATTATGATAAATTGAGGCAAAATTTGATCTCGAGAGAGACAAGTTGACACGGAAGTATGCTATGGGACTAACGACTTGGACCGATGAGATCATAACTATGACTACTCGAATTTAGATTTCCCAGAAGGCGGTAGAAAATATAAACGATAAGTTTAGGGAATTTGATAGTTTTTTTTCCCGATAATGAGTCCAGTGTATCGCGCAGACAGTTCCACGACCTTTCTAATCAAACTGCATCATGAGTGTACTCGGCAATGACCAGAGTAATCACTGATAACAAAATCCCTAAAATATTTACCTGTTCGAGATAGTATTGGAAGTGTAATATCTGGAATCAAACTTAGTAGCTCCACTGCGACTAGCACTGAGAGTGTACTTCGGGAACCTGTAATTTACTTGTTTCGATCATAGCATGGTTTGGTCAAATTAAAAACAAATAATAAGTGACGTACCTTTCTCGTACCATGACCAGAAATGTGTTGCTACCGTGCGCTCAACTGAGAGCGAGTAAACTCTGAACATATATTTTTTTATTAATTTAGTTATTATAGACTATGAAAAATATCTTACATTGTACAAAAGTAGTCCAGAACAAACATTCTGGCAACTTCAGCGGTGAACAAGAGGTAGTCGTCGTCTGAAATGTTGATTTGATGTGGATTGATGAACATAAAATGCAAGTTCCCGAAAATTGCCTATTACTTTCCTAGCTCATACTATTCTAAGAATTCGGTCATTGGAAAATTCGCAACAAGCGCACCTCTCATCGGAATGTTGTTCAATTCATAGTAGAGAATGACGAATCGCGATACGCCTCCAATGACGAAATACAGATTGGCCAGACATATTTGCAGGCGAAAATTGCGGTGCATCACGCCTGTAAAAAATAATATATTTAAAATTAACAAAAATCCCAAACCCGCTCGAATAACCGCAATGCAACTGAACGGAATCAGCATGAGATCGAAGAGGTGGATGGAAATCTTAATAATATTTTTTGTTTTTGTTATTGTTTTTGTTTTGTTATGGTTAATCTTTCCAATGGTAAATGGGTCGAGGAACGACTGCTGTCTCTATCATCAATCACACGCGAGTTTAATCTAGCCCGTATATTGCCACTCCATCTTTAATTTCGAAAATACTCTCACATCAATCGTCCGTATAGCGTAGAACGCAAGCGGGGCCTCGGCGTAAACGGACGAATTCAGCATGACAAAGTGAGGAAAGTCGTCAGGCATCAGTGTGAATCTGAGAGGAAATTTTGAATTTTTGCCCCGCGTGATGCTCCGCCCATAATTGCGATGGGAATATAAAGTGATGACAGTGAGAATCGGTTCGAGATAGTGCAATAGAGAAAAATGTTTCTGACACATCGCGCCCTTGTTACTGCGACATGATTTATATTTTATATCTATTAGACTCAAAATATCTGAAACAAGAAATATGGATACGTATGCACGTATGCAATCACAGAAAAATTAATTAAAGACAAAAAATAGGAAATAAAGTGCTCGCTGATACAAATCAAAACAAGAGTGCAAACAATGCTTTACGACTAGAAATTATCTTCTGACCATCGTGACATAATACTAGGCGTGCATAATACTAGAGCTGGAAAAAGCAATCTCTCAATTTCGCACAATCTCTCGTTTCTCAAGCGGGTGAGATAATACTAGTATTCCAGGTGCGGCTTTGTCACCTAATTGCAGTGGTAAGGTCGAAATCGCAGCAAAGTTGAGAAGTTGAGAAAACCGAGCGGAAAATCGGGGAAACCCAGGTGAAAATACTAGACAGAATCAGCGAATCGCATTATGTTTCGTCACGAAGAGATGGTGTGGATATTTGCAGCTTCCGCATTATCCTATAATGAGCTGAGATATCTGCTACGCAAGTATTATTTTCGGAACACTGGAGGCGGGATGACGTGATGAGAGTTCATACTAATTTCACTATGCCATGCGTGTTCTGGGTCCAAGTTAGCAATTCTAAAATATTGGCAATGAACAGTATCTAGTATTGATTTTCCGACAGCAATACAGGAATAAGGAGTTATTTAGATATATTTTTGAAATTTTCGTTCATTTTCAAGCAGTTCACCATCCGACTAACCCTGTACAATATTGTTCAATTTGAGCAATCATTGAAACGCATTCCATTTTCACAAAAGTAAAAGTGCTGGACCAAAATGGACAGACTTGTCGAACAGTTGATGATTTCACCAGTGGAAATGTCAAAATGGAGCAGATGTTATCGGAACGCAGAAGATCAAAAGGGTAAAAATAACCGCCTCGTGGCTTTCGTGAAAAACAGTGACAAAGAACAATTGATAAAGAACAATCGTACCACACTATAAACGATCACGGCAGATAATCACGTATCCATTATTATCCACATAAATCGAGAAACACCCCTCTTTCAGCTGTCGGTGTGGCCACAGTGGCAGGTAGATCTAGGCACCTACCGAGAAATGATCTGACATTGTGACATAGAGACATAAAGTTCCCGGAATTTTTGTTTTAGGAAAACCACTGCAACAACAATTCTAGATGACAAGCTTTTTCTTCATCATAAATGCAAGCGTGCGTCCACTACAAATATCGATAATGAGAGATTAATAATACAATTTTAAAGATGGCGAAAGGAATAAATAAAATAATAAAATAAAATATAGCACAGCGGAAGATCGTAAGACTGAATATTTGAAGGTAGACAATGATTTCTCTGTGGAAGAGTTTCTAATAGTGATGCCTGAGCATTGAGAAATTTTATGAATCATATTTATTACAAATTTGTGGTTTCTGGGTTTCCAGTAATTGTTCAGCCAGATGTCTACAATAAGAAAAAATTCCCAATAGTATTTATGATATTATTATATAAGGACTATGACAGAGAACTCCGAGGTTCATCAGCATTCTAAGGTGTTCCAGCATAGAGGCCACTTTCTGCGATGTTTGACGATTGATCAGTCTTCTCAATCTTTTTGCATCCTTCATAGAGCTTTCTCAATGTAACGAGGCTCGCTGCAGCTTCAGTGAACTTATCGGCCTGGAATTTAGATTTTTGTTTGCTATTGAACATCTTTTTTCTACCAGCCAAAAAAGTCTCCCAAACTCGCCTTCGAAATTGAAAATATCAACCAGCATAGCATAGCGGCTGCTAGTGCAAAATCCATCAGGATTATCACTTCGTCAAGTGGGAGTCTTCTAAGGAAATTGCAGGCATAATGGAGCCAATGCCACTAGTCAAGACCACGCAAAAACACGTGCTTGAAGGCTATTCTGAAATAGTGGCGAAAGCTAATTCTCAGAGCTTCGGGAGCCACCCGTTTTCAGTCGAGCTTGTGCACTGATAATTCAGAATCATTCGTGATTGGCGTACTTCAAAGTGCGAAATTGGAACTTAACATGCTATTCGAATATGTTATTTCCAGGCGTAATCACACACGTCTACGTGTATGTGTTCCAACTACTCGCATGGACAACAAGCATTTTGGTAAATTGTTTATCCAGAATCGAATATTATTGAGAACCTGCTTTCCAAAACCGGGGCTGCAACCGAAGAAGGTTTTTCTTTACCGCCTCAATGAATTGGAGATCAAACACTGATTAGTAATGTTTTATTTATGGCCGTGTTTTCGATGATTTCACGAAATTTAGGTTTAGTGATTATTGACCGCACTAAAAACTGATGGTTGGCATAATCTTCCTATCCCCCACTACAAGTTATTCGCATTGAACGCATGCTAATTGACTAGAGTCAGCTATTTTCCTTCCTGTAGACTCCCTCAGGGACCGATAATGAGTAAACGTGCACCAATAACAAACATCTTTCGAAAAAACTATTTCCTACTATTTCCAATTGCAGCACAACTACATTACATATCTGTATAATTATAGATCGCATGCCAATAATACATAGATGGCTGAAAGTATGCATATGTGTCCAATGTGCATCAATATGTATGTATGCTGAACTGGATTTGAGTTTTGAGGGGCATACATTTCTTAGTATTGGTACTGTAATTATGGGTCTGTGACTATTGATATGAAATGCATTGAAACACCAACCTCATAAGCAAGACATTCCCAATTTCAGATCTTCGTCTGCATTTATCACGTCAACGTGGGCCTCTCGAAAGGGATGGCCAAAGGAGCTGTGCTTGGAGCGTATTCGGTTTCGAAGACATTTCAAGTGCGGGAGAATATCGAGGTGTTTCGGGTAAGTCATAGAATATTCGGATCACGTTAGCTATACGAATATGCAAACGAAGGAATCATTTTCATCGATACTGTAAAGTTATAACATTTTAGTACATGTTCTCGATGGTGCTCCCTGCAGCCATTGTCGGTGTGCCGTCCTTTCTCTGCTTTGCCTTTAGAACGTAAGACAAGACATTTTTTTTCCCGTTTCATATTTCAAGCTCAAAATTTTCTTGTTATCTAGCTATTTATTCTCAAAAAAATCTAACACCTACCTGTTCTCTGAGATCACTCTCAATGTGAAAGAGTGCTTCTTTCATAGTGCTTGGTTCCAATTGGTACATCTTTCTGAGATGCTTTGAGTGGATAGTTCCAGCGATTTGATTGATAAGTGCGAAATTGTCAACCATTGATTGGTCTTCCAACTGATGGATCTTGTTTATGAGTAGTTGAGTGCACTCTAATTGATCCTCGAGAGTGAATGATTTTGGTCTGATGGAAAACAGCTGGTTGATCAAGATGGTATTCGACCGTTTACTTCTGCCGTAGACAGATTTCAATCGATCGATAGTTGGCTGGAGGTTCTTCCCTTCGATGGGAATTCCCTCGATTGATCTGAGTGCTGTTCCGGATAGTGAATTCCGGAGATAGACAAGCTTTGCATGATCCGAGAGATGAGACATGGCTCCGATCTCACTTGAATACTGACTGTAGAATGACTCCCACTGGGTTGATTCACCATCGAATGGGATGAGTGTGATGGGTGGAAGTGGAGGTGCATTGAGCCTCTCTATCAATGTGGATAACACAGTGGGCATATGATCACTCTGAGTGTGAATGGGAGTGCCTTGAGAGGTAATGGAATCATGGATTAGATGTGACTGAATGGACATGGCCTGTTGGATGGATTCCTTTCTCGCCTCGATTTCCATTTTCTCCATTGCATCAGACTTGGCAAAGGCAAGTGTCTGATCAACAAGAGATCTAATGGAAGGGAGGAGGGATTCAGTCAAACTCACGTCATCGTAGTCGATTCCATCATCGTCTCCTGTCCTCAGCTCGTTGAACAGCTTCTGCTCATTCTTCTTCAATTCTTGCTGCTCGGGTGTCTCGCTTCTCATCTTATCGACTTGTCGACGAAGGGACGCAATTGTGGTACTGTATGTACCAATGGTGGTATGGAGATGGGTGAGAGAGCGTCTGAGCTCGATGCGTTTCGAGTCATAGTCTTCGATAGAAGCGACTGAGTAAGAAGAATCGATAAGTGTATCGATGCTCTTCTTTGCTTCTTTGATGAGAGAATGGATGGTGCGAACTCGCTCATGTTGAGTAGCGAAATAACTCATGGTTTTGATTGAATGGAATAGATGGCTCTTGGTATGATGAAATTACGTGAAATAGCGTGCTTATGACACGAATGGAGTGACGAATAGTGATGAAATACGAGTGATTTGTCTCGATTTTGGATGAATTGGGTGGTTCACTGCTGGGAGTGACGAAATGATGTGAAATAGGTGAGTTGCTGCCACGCGGGAACTTGGTTGGACGGGTTCTTGAGTTGGTGGATGCACCATATGCAGACTAGCAGTCCACGATACTCGATTGACGTCTGAGTCAATGAGCAGGGAGTAGCTTAGAGTGCCTTGTGAGGTGTTGTGATGACCAGTGTGGTATGATGTAATAGGACCGGGGTTGAATTATTATAAATTTATTATGGCAATAACAAACGAGAGAAAAGGGGAAGGGAAGGGAAGGGAAAGGGGTGGATGGATGGATGGATGGATGGATGGATGAGTGAATGAGGGTGTTCCTCGAAGTTGGGTGGAACCTGGAGTTCCCTGGAATAAATGAGACCCTCGTAGGGATCTATGGATGAATAGGGACTCGGCCCTTGGATGGTTGACTCGCTCTTGGGCGATAATCCCTTGTTGGGTGGATGATTCCGTGAAGGAATGAGATGGGAAGAGAGAGCAAGGCGAGGGGGAGAAAAATAGGCCCAAAATTTGGTGTACGGTAGAAGTCGTGGTGAGAGTGCATAGACCCTGACTGTGTTTGAAACTTGGCATGTTGCCAAGAGGATGAAAAATAGGACATGTGTGATATGGATGGTAATCATTATTTAAATGATTATTTGAGATTTTAATTGGTATTTGGGTTACGAATTATGATGTAATTCGGTATTAGGAATATGTACACAACTGTATGCACGAAATCGTGGCATGGGACGACCACAAACACGTCGTGTTACAGTAGTTGTACAGGAAGGACATGGAATTGATGGAATTGCAAATAGGAAAAGGGTAGCAATTTGTGAAAGTTGCTACAGATCAACCTGAAGACAGTTGCAGAAGCGTCGATCACAGGTGTCCCTCGTCTTCCCCGTCAGAGAGTGCACGTCGAAGCACAGGTCGTGCTCCTTGCAGCAGAGGTTGGCGCGGTCTGTAATTTATAATTAATTGAATTAATTATAAGACACTATCTGACTCGATCGACATAGTGTTGGCATTCTTCAAAATACAACCTATGCTCTTTCTTGCATGGCAGGTAGTGCGTGATGAGTGTGTGCGGGGAAGGGGGTTTGCTAAGCTTCCTTGCTTCTCCGCGCTTCAGGAGGTAGTGAAAAGTGCATGATGACGTCACAGGTCAAAACTCGTAAATCGAATCCAATCGATTCGGGAGTGGTCTAGTTGAATTCCTCGTCGAATTCTAAGACATTTTTACTCGTGGACATTTTTCGCTCAAATGTCATCCAACGCTTGAAATCGATAAATACGAACATTTTGTCACATTTTATTTTTTAAACCACTTTTCCCGCCGGACATGTTGATGTTTTATTTTCTTAATCAATCCGTATTATGAAAACACACATTCAGTAAATAGGACGAAATTTATCTCGGTGACTAAGGATGTTCAATACGCCAAAAACCGTAGAAAAGTTTGACGATCTGAATTACAGTACCCCAAAACTAAATGACGGCCCCGGAATTGAACAAACGGCTCCGGATCTCACTTTCATGCTTTGTACAAAAAATGTTCCCACAGTAACCTAACCTACTGTATCATGTTACCGTAACCCAGAGTACCGTACTCCAGCAGTATCACAAACTGACTTTATTTTTACAATGCTTTTAAAAAATGATTCTCACAAAATTTTCTAGTAATGCAATATTTAATTTTCAAATTAATATTATGATAGTACTAATACGCAGTGTCATCATTAAAACATCACACATTCGAAACATAATATTTCATTTTTAAAGCATTGTAAAAATAAAGTCAGTATGTAATACTGATGGAGTACGGTACACTGGGTTACGGTAACATGATACAGTAGGTTAGGTTACTGTGGGATCATTTTTTGAATAAAGCGTGAAAGTGAGATCCGGAGCCGTTTGTTCAATGCCGGAGCCGTCATTTAGTTTTGGGGTACTGTAATTCAGATCGTCAAACTTTTCTACGGTTTTTGGCGTATTGAACATCCTTAGTCACCGAGATAAATTTCGTCCTATTTACTGAATGTGTGTTTTCATAATACGGATTGATTAAGAAAATAAAACATCAACATGTCCGGCGGGAAAAGTGGTTTAAAAAATAAAATGTGACAAAATGTTCGTATTTATCGATTTCAAGCGTTGGATGACATTTGAGCGAAAAATGTCCACGAGTAAAAATGTCTTAGAATTCGACGAGGAATTCAACTAGACCACTCCCGAATCGATTGGATTCGATTTACGAGTTTTGACCTGTGACGTCATCATGCACTTTTCACTACCTCCTGAAGCGCGGAGAAGCAAGGAAGCTTAGCAAACCCCCTTCCCCGCACACACTCATCACGCACTACCTGCCATGCAAGAAAGAGCATAGGTTGTATTTTGAAGAATGCCAACACTATGTCGATCGAGTCAGATAGTGTCTTATAATTAATTCAATTAATTATAAATTACAGACCGCGCCAACCTCTGCTGCAAGGAGCACGACCTGTGCTTCGACGTGCACTCTCTGACGGGGAAGACGAGGGACACCTGTGATCGACGCTTCTGCAACTGTCTTCAGGTTGATCTGTAGCAACTTTCACAAATTGCTACCCTTTTCCTATTTGCAATTCCATCAATTCCATGTCCTTCCTGTACAACTACTGTAACACGACGTGTTTGTGGTCGTCCCATGCCACGATTTCGTGCATACAGTTGTGTACATATTCCTAATACCGAATTACATCATAATTCGTAACCCAAATACCAATTAAAATCTCAAATAATCATTTAAATAATGATTACCAT
>LS486319.1:101888-131027 GCA_900490705.1 Pristionchus arcanus
AATGAGGACATCCCTAACTAGCGCGAACCGATCAAGAATGAGAGTGAGATGTGAAATGAGAGAGATTTTCCCAAAACGATATATCGCATACGTAATGAGCTCAAAACGATATATCGTATATCGTTTTGACATCCCTATAATGTATGCAAGTGTTGCGTGCAATTCGTCAAGGAAATGAAGTAAATATTTTCGTATTATTTTGCACGTATTTGGTTAGATTTGAATGTTCCAATCAAAACAGCATGTGCTTTGTTATCGTCAGATTATTTTCATTCCACACGTAGCTGCTTGTTGACGAACGTTCAAGGAGGGAGGAAGAGGCAGGCTATTAACCTTGCCTCCTCCCTCCTTCCTCCCGGGGAATAGGATGGCTTGCTAAACAGCGCACCTCTATTAGTTGGCCTGCTCCCGCACCGCTGAAGAGAAGTGGCAGCAGGATGAGGGGAAACTGGAAGAGGAGATACATGGTTGGGTTACGGCAAAGGGGTGAGGATACGGTAGACACGGTCGGTCAACAAAAATAATCAGTAATCATTGTTTTTAATAAAGCGAAAGAAAAATAGAGCGAAAAGAAAAGTCGCAGTAGCTCTTCCTACCATTCCGGACGCAGCCAACCACTCGGGACGGGGGAGCGAGGCGAAAATGGAAGGGGAGCACGTGAGAGCGAAAATAGGTGAACGAATTTGCACGTAATATTGTTATTTTGATTAACTGAATTTTATGGAAATAATGAATTTTTCTATTTGGTCCTGTTCATTCATTTCACGTCACCGAATGCGCAACATTTGACCTTGCACCCTTGCTCTGATTTGATTTGGTTGGCTCGAACGAAGCTCTATTTGAAATACAGGTTGACCTGACCTAATTTTCGAAAGCGAATAGATCCACCTAAAGTTGCAATTTATGTCAACTCACTCTCTTCCTTTTCTTATCATCTATCCTTTGAGCAGCTCACTCTCACTCCCCTGTCCTCAAATTTCCATTGATAGATCGCAACTTTTCGTGTTAGAATTGAATTTGATTCTGGTGTTTCTGCATTCACTTTGTTTATGCCCATCAATGCCATCGGAAATACGTATTCTTTCTTGAACATGTGAATGAATTGCAATATTGCAGATCCCTACATGATCTCACGTGATGTTCACTAATTGTCAACGAAAAATGTAATCGACTTCAATTGTCCTGTCCTCGCTTAGGACACGGAGATTTAAGGATCCAGCACATAATCTCGCTTATAATGGTTCGGTTTCGTATTTGCCCCATCTCGCGCCAATCATGCTATCTCACAAGCAGAGCTGGGCGAATCCTTTGTTCGCCTTATTGCAAATCCGGAAAACTTTCCAATAAGAGAACTCTAGAGCCGAGATAGAAGCGGGTCGGTAAACTCAATACGTGCACGAAATATTTATGTGTTCGTTCAAGTAAACTCAATTCAGAACGGTGCAGAAGCATCCCGTATGTCTGTCTTCCGTTAGGAGGTAGTGAAGCGGATGCTGACTCTTCTCTCTACCGACCCCGCGTATGCTTCGATGAGGTGGTGTGCACGCTTCGATGCGTTCATTGGACTCGTGAAGACCCATAGACTGTGCTTCCTTGAGGAGAATCTGCTGCATTTCTACATTCTCCCCTCGGAGAATATCAACCATCGCCTACCGACGACAGGGCTCTACGATCGTCCGTCGATGAAGGAGGGGGTTTGTTGTGTTATCTCAATTTTTCTTTCTTCTTACTTTTCTACTTTTTTGAGAATTATTTTTTTGCAGGGCCAGGCACGTCGGGCATGGTCGTTTGATGGGCCGGTTGCTGCAGTGAGAAATTCTTCCTTTTTCTTGTTGCATCCCCCTTTTGACTGACTGTTTTAATCATATTTTTCCAGAAACGTGCCTGTGGGCCATCCATGGATGATCTCACCAACATTGGAGATCTTCCCTCTGATTTCTAGCTGATTAGTGTTCGCAGCGATAAATCCTTCACTTTCTCTATGTTTTCCTTGATTACTACAACCAAAACACATGTCATGTGCAACTCATAGTTGCCGAGATGGTTTGGGGTTAATGATGACTACATTCTGCAATTCTTCTCGTATGTATTTTTCTCTGGTCAGTTTCTTGGTCTCTCCAATTCGTCTTGTCTCTTGTCGGTTAGAGAGACGAGAGAGCGCGGTAGAATGAGAGAGTCAGATCATTAATCTCTTCTAACGAAAACTTGCAGTAGCTCCTACCTTTCACGACAACAACTCGTTATGGGCGAGAAGAAAATGGAAGGACAGCACGTGAGAAGGAAATTTGGTGATTTCCAGGTGTTATTTTGATTAACTGAATATACAAACAATAAAATATACGAGTAAGAGCAAATGTTATGATTTTCCTCTGAAAATGCAAAAAAGTACTTTATCAGAATTTTATTTTTGCAATTTATTATTTATCTTCTTGGACCATCGATTGCGGATAAATATCCACGACCAGCTCGGATTGATCTCTTCCACCGCTCCACTGAAATAAATTAGGATTCAGTACATTGTTCTGTACTAAAAATGAAGATGCATTGTTTCTTCAAATATAAAAAATCATAAATCTGCCATAAACAACAAAGTTTGACCCAGTGATCTGTACGGTACTTACAGTCTTTGTCTCTAATGAGGCCGACAGCCAGATTTCGCGCTTCGATGCAATCCTCCTGGAAATATTCGTATTTTCGTTGATGATTGTATTATTAATGATTTATTGTGACAAGGAAGCCGTGAGATGCCTCGAGATAATTTCCATTGAGAGCCACTGCTATTTTTATCATTTTACGGAAACGTTTCTAGTTCTGCTAATGTGCTAATATTGCTAATATTCCTCACGCTAGTCTCGTTCACAGTAACTGCATCGATGCAGGAGCGTAGCTCATGATGGCATCCGATTTTCTGAAATAATAAAATATTAATTATTAAAGTATAATTTAGATAATTTCAAAAACATTGTGAGCCTCATAAATTGTACGGAAATAGGCTTTACGTTAAATCCTTTAAATACTAAAAAATTAATTATAAAAAAACAAACAATTTTTCTGGCCGCATTGAGGAGCTCCGGGTGCTCGCTTCGATTGTTCTCAGCACAGTCGTGAAAAGCGAGGAGACACGGCTCGATGTGGCCTAAAATATCTTTTAATATATCTTACAATACCAAAAAAGAAGAAACTCAATATATTTCGTACCAGCCGATGTCGCCCCCGCCTTCGGCGGGGTCTTATCGGCTGGCAGGGTTCACCGCTGCGCAGTTCTCTCCTCATTACTTAATTTCGAAAGCGCGCGTGGCATGTTTCGACGTGTTTACAGTTTCGTGACCTCACGACTTGTTTACAGTTTCGTAACCTGTTTACGTGGCTTTCGCAATAGCGGACAAACACAGCACACGCACAGGGAGACATCTCTCCTTTATTAAGGAGTATGATATTTGTGACATGACAGTGTTTTTAATCTACTTTGTGCGATTGTAATGGCCATTATGGGCATCAATTTCACCGAAACGTGCACCAAGTGATTTTTTCGGTGGTTGATGTTAGGCAAGAAAGCTTTACAAAAGCCTCTCACTTTCATTGCACTGCTTGATGAGTCTCGCCGCGACAATTGGGTACGTCTCGATAATTGATCGGCCATGCTTGCACTCTTCTGTTAAGTGCGGTGGATTACGGTGGACTAATATGAGATACTCACCAAGCTCCATGTAGGTGTTCGCTTGCTTGGCTATGTCTCGAGCGACGGCAGAGCATGTACTCTGGAGATTAAAGATCAAAGACCAAAGATCAACTCACATTCGGTTCGTTATCGATAACCATCTGCATGCAGTCATGCATGGTCGAGCGACAGTCCTCGTAGGAGTGCGTCTGGAGAAGGTAGAGATTTTTTCAACGAATATTTTTAGAAAGATCAATGATCAAAGACCAATAATGCCTACCACAACATCGAGTCGTCTGTATCGCTCATGCTTTTCTTCCAGGCAATAGTAGACTCTGTTGTGGATTATTATTAACCTACCTTGTTCGAATGATCCCGCGCCATAGCTTATCACTTTACGGCAGAAACTATGCATGGTTCCAATGCAATAATAGTCTTTCGAGCGATCAGTTACGTCCTGAAAATATATTTCCAATTTCTTTAGAAATTTAAATTTAAAATAAAAAGATCAAAGATCAATGATTAACTATTCCGTGCCTGAAGACAATTACAGAATCGAGCATCGCAGTAATCTCTCGTGTAATTTCGCAGCATCTGCAGTTCATAGCACAAATCGTGTTCCTTGCAGCAGAGATTGGTGTCGTCTGTAATATATCTCTATAAAAAGGTCAAAAAACGATGTTAATAAAGTGGAAAATGTTTTTGTTCGATTTCCCTTGATTCATTCTAAACAATACTGCGAAGCATTCTTTTTTTGTCTTTAGACCGCGGGAATTATGGATTAAAGGGGGATAGGCATCAATATCTGGCTAAGTGAGTTCTCGATGTGAGAAGATGGAACCGTGTTACCCGATCACACTTTCGAAACTCCCATGTTTTCAATTTTTATTTTTATTTTTTTGTGAACGAGCTAGGCGTGTATCCTCGTGCGAAATGAAGAGAGCGCGCCCTCTCATTCCTCACTTTGCATAGTCGCCCGCGCGGTTGATGCCCTTCCCCCTTTAAACGTGAGAGATACAGCGGAGAATTCTATTTCGTGATGGCAAACTGCTCTTCGTATACTTTCTCGCCTTATAGAATAACAAGAAGAATGCAAAATCCGGCATGCCATCATTAATGCGAATCAGCGGTTTGCGGCTGCTCCGAAGCCGAATCTGCAAGCACATTATTTACCTATGACTGCGCCGTGGCAGCCTCCGAGGGACCACGATGCGAGAGCCTTGGTCAAGCCGCCAGACCCGCATTCGAAGTTCTGCAATTTACAACTTAGAAATTACGGTTGCACGTTCGGAATTGGGGCGGTCAGGGAAAAGAAATCTCGACCGAAATTGATAAAAGTCCAGGAAAATAAACTCTATGCGAAGAAATTGGTGTTCTCTTGGACTCTCTTCAATAGGTCTATCAGGCACATCTAGTCTGGGGATCCAAAAATAAGTTCCATCGGCGACGACATCAACTCGCCTCAATAAGGTGAACACCAGAAGCCACAGTGATTAGAAGAGGGAGGAGGAGGAGAATCTGAAATAGAAATGGATAAGAGTTAGCTCAAAGCGGCACGACTAAAGAGGAAGAAGATATTCGATAAAAATGACATTAATCCTTACCATTCGCGCAGCGGCAACCACTCCGGACGAGCGAGCGAGGTGAGAATGAGGAGGAATGAGAGCGAAAATGAGACGAACAATTCACATTATTCCACCAATTCTTTAGTCGTTCGTCACATGTAAATGCGCATTGTGTAATAGTAATTAATTATTATATTAATCATTATGCAAAAAGTGCGTATTTGATTATTTCAATATATTTGAAAAAGCAATCAACGATTAATGACCAGGCAAAAGAAGTACTTTATCGACGTCACATTATTGCAAGATATTATTATCTTCTTGGACCATCGATTGCGGTTAAATATCCACGACCGGCTCGGATGGATCTCTTCACGTCCTTCACTGAAATAAATTTTGAAAAAATCAGAATTACACGAATTATGACTTCATCTTGTGAAAAAAGTTTCTACCGATAAAGTGTAATAATCAAATGAAATGTAGCTCGGATGTATTTAAATCTCAACAAATCTGAATCTTTTCCAGTGAACTATTTTGGCATACTGTACTCACAATCTTTGTCTCTGATCCGACCGACGGCCAGATTGCGAGCTTCGATACAGTCCTCCTAGAAATATTTAAATTTTGTAGTCTTTTTCGACCCATTATTTATCACCTCTGAGTAAACTGACGACAAAAGTAAATAAATAAAATATTCCTCACGCTAGTCTCCTTCACAGTAGCTGAATCAATGCAGGCGCGAAGGGCGAGATGACATCCGATTTTCTAATTAAAAAATAAATATTTTTTTATTTAAATAATTTTAATATTTTTTAAACAACGAACAATTCTTCTAGCCGCATTGTGAACCTCCGGACGCTCGACACGATTTTCCGGATGACATCCGATTTTCTAATTAAAAAATAGATTTTTATTTGATATTTATTTTAAATATCACAACTGACAATTTTCCTGGCCGCATTGTGAACCTCCGGACGCTCGACACGATTTTCCGGAGATTCAGCACAATCGTGAAAGTCGAGGAGGCACGGCTCGATGTGGCCTGGAAAGTGCAATTTCACAATCCAAAATTCAATTTAAAAATCGGAAAATCAAATTTATTATTTATTGTCATTTTTCGCAGTGATCCTAATAATAAGCAAACACAGCAAACATTCGAAAGTTGTTGAGCAATAAATATCTGACTCTCATTGCACTGCTTGATGAGTCTCGCCGCGACAATTGGATACGTCTCGATTATCGATCGACCATGTTCGCACTCATCTGAGGAATACTGTAGATTACGTAAGAAACAGCGAACTAAGAAAAACTTAGGAAGAACATTGTAAAAATAAGAGTAGCTATCGAAAGATGTTAGATTTACAAATTTTTATATCAGATTTCTTGATTACTAAAATGAAAAAAACCCTGCGGTAAGTCACTCTCACCGAGTTTCATATAGGTGTTGGCTTGCTTGGCGATGTCTCGAGCGACTGCAGAGCATGTACTCTGGAGATCAAAGATCAAAGATCAAAAACCAAAGATCAACTCACATTCGGCTCGCTCTCGATGACGACTTGCACACAGTCATGCATTGTTGAACGGCAGTCTTGGTATGAGTGTTCCTGAAAATGATTAACCATTGATCGTTGTTCAAAGATCAAATAATTTTAAATATTGGTATCGAAAGGTAGCCGGCACTATTTTCGGTTCATTACATTTGCGTGAATAGCTGAGTTGACAGAGTAAATTAATACAAATAATTGTGGTAAAGATCAAAGATCAAAGATCAAAAAGACCTACCACAACATCGAGTCGTCTGTATCGCTCGTGTTTTTCCTGCAGGCAACGATAGACGGTGTTGTGGCAGTGGACTGCGATATCTGAAAGCAAATAGTGGAATAAGGACATTCCTCCCATTGAAAAAAACAAATTAATTTAATATTATCAGCCTTTAACGATAATATTACATGTTCGTCAGTCCATTTTAAATTGAGTAAATAAGTAGGAAATTGCACTTTTTGCGTACACCCATACGTCAACCAATGCTTGTGTTTTCTACACAAAAAAATACAAGCAAATGAAGATTATTTTTTTGTGAGACTGCAATTATAGAGGTTTCTTGTTTGCCTATGTAACTGGATAGGAATTATAGTTGATCAAAGCTGACCAAGGTCAAGTTGTTGATCAGTTTACCTTTCGCGTACACGCACGCATCCACCAGTCTCTTCATGTCCAGTCCCAGGGGACGGGCATCTTCAAATCCAGCGTACTTGACCTCGTGGGTCCGGGGATCAGGCCTCGCTGCAATTTAACACATTGAAAATAGGAAAAAAATTTAATTCCTAATTGCCATTTTTTAAAACTCATTTTGCTGGAAGCTGAAAATGTGACACATATTCACTATAATCTGAAGAGAATTTAAGGAGGAGGCAGACCTTTGTTCGACGCACAGACATAAATTTTAATTTCGTTGCTCTTGTATGATATAAATTGTTGATTGTAAAAAAATTCTCACATGAACCGTACGCGGAAAAGGCCCAGAAAGAGCTTGCGGTAGTGCAGAACATATCCAAAGAGCTTTTGCATTCGTGATTGTTTGTTCGGTCCTGTAGGTCCTGCAATGATCAAAGATCAAAGGTCAAAGAACGAATTTCAGTTATCCTCACCCGCATGCAATTGCAGAAAAGAGCGTCGCAGTGATTTTTTGTGTATTTTGTGAGGTCGTGCAGTTCATAGCACAAATCGTGCTCCATGCAGCACAGGTTGGTGCCGTCTGGATAAAAATTACTTGTCCAAATACGGGGACATAGAAGATTTCTAGATAAATTTTTTTAACCTGCATATTTCGTTTACTGAATTACAGGAACTAACTGAATAACTGACGTTTGCAGTAACTGAATATAGTATTTCAACAAGACCAACTTCGAACGGCGTAGTTGCAGTTTTTGATTTTCGAATAGGCGATGTCCTGAATAACGGGAAGGCTTGAAGCCCCGCATTCGAACTTCTGAAATTGATGATGATCATAAAAAAATATAAACATATGCTATGGTTTTCTTGGTGAAGCTAGGTTAAGACAAGATGGGAAGATGAACGGATTACAGATATACTGTGTGTTCTTATTTGTTCTTACATTTAAGGCAAAGAAAATAGCGGAACAGAATATTGATCGCAAAAGTTCGCAAAAGATCAGCACAAACAAACCTCAATGAGCTGCACGCCCGAGGCCGCTGCGAGCAGTAGCGAGAAGAGAAGGAGGAGGATCTAAAGGAGGGGAAATCTTGATTTATCAAATGAGAAAGTTTTCTACATTGAGCTCGTTTAGAAATAATAACAGAAAGACAGGAAAAATTAGAAAAAAAAATTACCATTCGCACAGCGGCAACCACTCCGGACGAGCGAGCGAGACGAGAATGAGGTGGGAGAAAACAACTAATGGACAGAGCAATGGGACAATTCGCATTGTTTGTGTAAATGCAAATCGATGAGTATTGAACTTCAACTATTTTTTCTCTGTTTTTTTGTCGATTGCTGATAATCGTAATTAGTTATGAGGCTAATGCCTGCTTATGATGATGTATTTCCCTGATGAGTACCTTGTTCCCAGACCTACAGCATTTGATCACGTTGTAGGTGTGCTCGAATTGGGACGAATATGAGGAATTCTTCCGCAAATAAATTGTTGTACACACTTTGTTAGACTTTGTATTATAGTTGTCGAATTGACATTCCAACAGCCCGCCCTATCATACCCACACTCTTCGTGTGCTCTCGAATGTTCTATTCACTTCCCGTCATGTTCCGCTCTCCACTATAGATCATAGTGATGATAAATTACCATCTTTCCATCTTTGACCTTCTCCTAATTGTTTTCTACATGCATTTTACATGCCAAGATGAAAGTATGCAATGAGTCAGATTGTTTGTCGCAAATTTGAAGTTAGAGAAAGAAATTCGATGAAAATAAAATCACTCATTAATTGGCACGAAGTAATTGGCGATTTGCATGCTGACAATGGACAATGGGGACAATAGGTGAAATATTGTGAATTGTTCTTCTTCATTCCTCCTCATTCTCGACTCGCTCGCTCGTCCGGAGTGGTTGCCGCTGTGCGAATGGCCTGTTTTTTTCCTATTTTTTTTATTATTTTTAAGATCCCTATAGTCGCCAATAGTAGAGCCAAACCATATTTGTGAGTATTTATTGAGACAGCTCATTCGAATCTCACGATCAAACGATTCTTCCCATAGCTGCCGCCCTTTTTGGCCATGATGCGTGTATTGAAGTTGACGATGCGAAATGGCCACGGGATCGCCAGCGGCGTGATTTTCCCTTCAATATCATCCCTCCTTCCAGATCCCCCTCCTTCTACCTCTGCTGCTCACCGCGGCCACTGCTGTGCAGCTCGTTGAGGTTCGTTGAGGTTTATTTTTATCGAAATCTATATATTTGAGAGCAACAAATTAAATTTATCATGGCGAATACAGGTTTTTCACTCAGATCGGGTTAAAATTGAATTGAGAAAAATTAAGAATTACTCCCATTCAGCACTTCGAATGCGGGTCTGAAACGGTTCCCTTGACTATGCACTTCGCCCAGAAATTTCTGCACTCCTGCAATCACGCTGTAAGCGGTGAGGACCATTTTGAGTATTTGAGACCTTCATGAATATCATGGTTATTGGTGCTGATGGGGCCCTAGAGGATGCTCGCATTCTCATGCCGATAACGAACAAATTTAGGCTGTGATATGTGTCGATGCCTAGGCGAAATTGAGGGAGGCGATCCCTCTACACGGCGGCGGAGCGGCGCCCTCGCCCCCATCTTCTCTAAACATTTCGGGCGCCTTTTTTTGCTGCGAGTGTTGAGCATTCGTGCTCTATTTTTTGAAAAATCTTGGGGAAAGATTAGGAGACTCACTCATTTTCCTCTAGATTCCGACACTGCTCTGCTACAGAGACAAAGCAATACCGGTTCATTTACAACTTTTTCAGACGACACTAACCTGTGCTGCAAGGAGCACGATCTGTGTTATGAACTGCACGAGTCGCGCAATCACACGAGAGAACACTGCGATGAGCGATTCTGTTATTGCTTGCAGGTGAGATGATCTTTGATCTTTGAACATTGATCTTTGATCTTAAATACGTGAAAGAATGGATGAATTTGTTGATCTCAAAAGTTGATCTTTGAACTCTGATGTGATCATGATTAATGGCATGATTACAGGACGTGAGCGACCGATCGAAGGACTTCGATTGCAAGCACCACCTGAGCTCGTTCTGTAGAGCAACCATTGATCACGGAGAGAATGCTTTCAATCAAGGTATCGTAGTGTCCGACTGTACAGTGTTGGCCATACCTGGCCAGCACTAGCGGCGACCCTTTTTTTTGACCATGTATAGGGGTTCATGGTTGCGCTCACCCTGTCGTCACTCGGCGACAGGGTGAGCACAACCATGACCCCTATACATGGTCAAAAAAGGGTCGCCGGCGGCGTGGATACCTATGGTGTTGGCAGTAAGGGGGTTTTTTTGTTTCAGCTATTTAGTGTTTTAATTGCAGCCGCGCCTCACATCGAAGCTGCTATCGACGCCAAATTCGTCGGATTCGAGGACGCGCGACCGCTGGGATTGGACATGCAAAGGCTGGTGGACACGTGCTTCCACACGAAAGGTAAGATGAAAGGAAAAAAGGCTAAAGGTATATCAACATCAAGCGATTTTACTCTGACAACGACTGGTAAGGCCAAAAAAACATTTTACAGCGGTTTGCGTTTCTTGGTTTTCGAACTGAAAAATTGTGTATCGAAAATAAATTTATTAATAGCAAATATTGTGAAATAAAAGTCTTATTTTAGCCCTCGCCATTCACTGCCACAACACAGTCCACATGTGTCTGCAGAGCAAGCATGAGCGATTCAAGCGACTGATGGATGTTGTGGTATGCTTTTTGATCTTTGATCTTTCCTATTCCCACTTTTCACAGAAAAGTTCCTCGTTACCCTTGCCCTGACACGAATTCTTAACGTATGAAAACAGCTTCGAGCATATACGATTGATCTTTGATCTTTTTTCTGATTTTTTTATTGTTCCTTCATTTGATCTTTGATCTTCCCCCTTATTCAGGAGCATTCATACGAGGACTGTCGCTCGACCATGCACGATTGCATGCAGATGGTTATCGATAAGGAGCCGAATCTAAGATGATCTTTAGTCTTTGGTCTTTACTCTCTGACCTTTGATCTCTTCAGACAAACTGCTCTTCCGTCGCTCGAGACATCGCCAAGCAAGCCAATACCTACATGGAGCTCGGTGGGTTGCTCATGGTAGTCTACAGTACCTTAGCTTGTCTATCAAATATTTATTTTGTTTTCCGTTTCTGGTATGCCATGGTGTGGTATCGCGTGAATATGAACAAATTTACGAGTTAGCATAGAAATGGATAGTTCAATGTTTAGGTAGATGGGAAAAATAAGAATAAGGGTAGGAAATGGCTGGCGGAAATACAGTGATCTTCCGTACATCTCAGACGAGGCCAGTGACGGTCGATCGATAATCGAGACGTACCCGATTGTCGCGGCGAGACTCATCAAGCAGTGCAGTCAGAGTCCGTGTACTTTTTTTAGTTTATGTTCCGAAACTATTACACTTTTGGTAAAATGAATAAAACTTTTTTTAATAAACAAAGTTTTTCAGGCCACTTCGAGAGGTGCTTCCTGTCCTTCGACGACTGCGCTGAGCACAATCCCTCAGAGCACCCGGAACTGCTCAATGCGGCCAGGAAAATTGTATTTTTTTATTTATTTTATTTTATTTTAAAAACTATTCAAAATTAATCAAATATCAATTTTCAGAAGATTGAGTGTCATCGTCAGTTGAGCAGCTGCATCAATACTGCTGTTATTAGGGAGACTAGCGTTAGTTTTTGACTTGAATATGAATCCCAAAATGAAAGTTGTTGATGTCAGCGGCAAAAAGGCTAATTTTGTCCATTTTTTTTCTGATTGAATGAGTTTTCCGTAATAGCTGGTTTTATTCAAAAAAATAAATATTCGAAATATTAAATATCATCTCAGGAAGACTGCATCGAGGCGCAGAATCTCGCCATCGGCCGCATTAGAAGCAACGACTGTGGGTTCTGTGGACTGTGGTGACTGTGGGTGGTAGCTGTGGTGAACCGGGTTCACCGGTTCCTTATGACAGATACGTGAAGGCCATATATCGATATCGTTACACGACTATCGTATATCAATGCAGTTCACGGGGCCAATCTTTATTTCTTGAGTCAGATTTATGACTTTTGAGAAAAGACATTGATCTTAACGATTATCTCATTCGAGATTATGGGAGGGTGTAGGAAAGTAATTTCGGTAGATTCCAGTTAACAACTTCAGATGTGTTCAATGAGATGCCTTTCCAGTGGAGCCTATACCGTCGTGGAGCGAGATTGGAAAAGGATATTTGAAGTCAAAAGCCTGGGATCTGTGGGTTGCTATACGGGATGCAACTGGCTTGTGAAGAATCTGATGGCCATACGATAAATCATCAATGCAGTATATTTCTTTATATCGTGATATCATTGTAACGATCATTATCTCATTCGAGATTATGGGAGGGTGTAGGAAAGTAATTTCGGTAGATTCCAGTTAACAACTTCAGATGTGTTCAATGAGATGCCTTTCCAGTGGAGCCTATACCGTCGTGGAGCGAGATTGGAAAAGGATATTTGAAGTCAAAAGCCTGGGATCTGTGGGTTGCTATAAGGGACTTTGCCACTGGCTTGTGAAGAATCTGATGGCCATACGATAAATCATCAATGCAGTAAATTTCTTTATATCGTGATATCATTGTAACGATCATTATGTAATCAATTCATTCATCAATACTTTATTGCCAAAGGCACATCAAAAGTACTCGAAATGGGATCAATGACATCGTTGCTTAGGGATGGTTTGGTGATTTTTTTACTCATCGCACCACGAATTTTCCTTTCTGATCTTTTCTTCCTCTTCGTCGGTCAAATCCTTGACGATGTGGAAGTGATCACGAATCTGCTGGGCTGTCTTGCCCTGAAATGAAAGAATTTATTAACATACATTTTGAAAAAAAAACGATTCCCGGAATAGCATTAAAACACAGTTGATTCAGTCCAAGTTGATTCAGGGTACGCATATTTATCTGTTTTTTTGCCACATTGAAAATCACGCTTTGAGTCAGCATGAAAATGTCTAGACTAGCATGTTACCAGAAACTTTCACCAATACCCTCTGTCATGACCTATCTATCGCCCCTCTGGTGTTCATTCTACACCGACAGAAAAGGGTCGAAGTCGAACTGCAAACTTGAAATATGAAATGTTTCTGAAACTTATCCCAACTCTCATTCTAAATGTGGCTGAACGGATTAAAACCGGATAAGTTTCAGAAACATTTCAAATTCAGATATAGATTTGTAGTTCGAATGCGGTGCGGAGGCAAAATTCAAATCTTAATCCCATTGTTCACCCTTTTCTGGATAGATCAGAGGGGGACCAGAATGCTGTGTGTTGCCTTTCTCGAGCGAATGACGCTGAAAATGATTGTTCGAATCCTTACCTTGATCATATTAGCCACTGTCTTGCACGCATTGATCATCAGTCCCTTGATGTCCATGTAATTTGCAGCCTGGAGGACACCGAAAAGCGTCTTCTGATCGACCTGAGAAAGGATTGAATTATTGTGGTTGCCAATAAATAGAGTATGTATTGTATCAATTCAACTCATTTTACATTAGGATGGTCTAAGCTACCCTTGACCTAATGATAATCTAATTTTGTAATTTTTTTCACCGATGGGTACTACCGCACAACAATTACCGTACCTCGAAGAATTTAATATCCCATTCAGGAATATCCGTAGTGCACTTTTCCTTTCCATCATCGGGTTGCTCAACAATTGGTTCGTCTTCTTTGTGGTGTTCACACCATTCGACGACTTTTTCGAGAACAAAACCCTCGACGTTCGGAAGAGGAATGGGATTCTTATCGAAGACTTCCGCATCTGCAGTTTCGTCCATGTTGAGGGCCTGAAAAGGTGGTGGGGTTACGGTATGTGGGGATACTGTAGGAGGAGATACGGTAGATGGGGATGGTGTACGATGGTGTAGATGTATACGCCAATGCATCTATGCAGGATGATGCAGATGTATGCTAGCTACCGTACCCTCCGGTTTACGGGGAACGTTACCGTACCTCCATCAACGTGGAAACAGTCTTGGACATGGCAGCAATCTTCGGTTCAACCTTGAATTCCTTCGAGTCGGATGAGACGAGGGTGACCAGGGCGGCCATGATGGACTGGAAAGAAGGGAGATCGAAAGGGGAATGGACGATACGGTTTAAAAAAACAAATTGGGAAGTGAATCAATCAAAAAAAAATTTAAAAAGTAAGAAAATTAAATAGAGAGCTCATCAAATGACTGAGTGAGATGACTGAGTGATACTTGAGAGGGATGATCTGATTTGCAAGCGTCGTTTTGTGCATCCGACCACGCCTCCTATCGCCTGTTCAAGCTATTGAATCGCCGCCACGGGGGAATTGAAGGCCAGTAGGCATTAAGAGCCTTGCAATAAAAAACTATCCCAGTTTTTCGAAAATGCCAAAATTTAGCACAGACATACAACAAAAACTGACATTGGAAAAAAAGTTTTTTTTCACGGAACTTTACGTTATTGGTCGCAAGATGTCGTGCACTTAGTCGACAAACGAGAGAAGAAAATGAACAACGAACCGCGGATACGTTCTATTCAGGGATCAAGAGTGAATCAAACTAAAATGCTAGGGTATGCATTCTGGTGCATTTGTGATACGTGTATAGTGAACCGATTCCACCAAAGAATGAGCTGAGCGTGTTATTTAATTCAAAGAAAGTGATATAGAAAAAACAATAAAAGAGAGTAAGAATCCGTCTCTTTATTTCATGTGCTGGTTCGTGAAATTAAGAGACGAGTTCTTCATTCTTAAAGTCCTGAACAAAACCTACACGCCGGAGAGCAAGTAGCCCATCGCAATCAACATGCTTGAAAACTTCGAGAATCATTTCATTCGGGAAACCGAAAATGTTGTCAGCCATGCCGGTGAACCTAAAATTAATGTGAATTGCAAACAGGTGGTATATTTTCGCAAAATTACAAAGAGAGGATACAAACGTGAAATACGTGATAACAGTACGTTCGCCTAAGAATCGACACTTTCTTCAAAAATCCGTACAGCAAAAAATGACTCGTTGATTTCTTCACATATTTCAATAGCCCTAAAGGTCCTCTATCGATTTCAGTCATTCTCATGTGCCTGTGATCTTTATTGCCTTAGTTATACGGTCAAAGTTAAGCACTTTTTAAGGGTTTTCGAACATAAAACAGCGCGATGTCTATCAAATTGGCTGAAAATCGGGCTCTAGGGCTAGTTTCATGTGCTGAACACGCCTAAGCACTTTATTTTTCATGATTCCAAAAATTTGCACATTCATGTAAATTTCAATCGAATTTTTCTCGAAAACGAGGAAATATGCCATTCTAATTTTTTGATATGTTGTAGCCAATGACCAGAGCTCTGCAACGCGCCCGGTCTCGACTCCTGGTTAGGGGATCTTCGTAGTTAAATCCTTAAAGAACGCAAAATTTCAAATCGAGAAAAACCATCATTTCACCCTCTTTTCCACTCATTTCGCGTCACTGAGGGCGCCCGTGCGGCGTGAAATGAGCCGATTCGATAATGATAAAGGAGAATGAAATTACGTAAATACGCGTCAAGTCATGGGCCGCAATAGACGCGATATTTCAAATATATTTATTCCACGGGGCTATATTTAGGGGAACAGTGAGCATTTCCAGAAGGGAATGGAAAATCATCTACAAAATATCTATTTCTAATTTTGGGATAAGAAATTCTAAAAATTGTTCTGTCACTCGCTGCATGAATTCTCATCCGGGGAATAATGTTGAAAATATTCAACCAAATGCACAATGAGACAAAAACTTTGTCCAAAACAGGAAATTTATCACGATAATAATGCAAAAAACATGAGGATTTCAGCAATAGAAGTACGAATTTCATGGGTCCGAACAAGTGCGAACTTTTGCAAAGCTCATTTAAACGGTAATCTTCTTGCATCTTCATGACAAATCGTTAGAATCGACAAATATTCTCTGTTATCAATTTCGATGTCGAACTGGCCGATTTTGGTCTTTTCCGCTTCTAAATCCTTAGAAGTTTCTGTTCGAAAATATAGTTTTTTCTCCAGTTTTGGAAGCTCCTGAAAAATCGATATTTAAAAAAAATGTTATTCAGCCATTACTATCATAGAAAACAGGGATTTGAGGTATTAGCGATACGATTAAAAGGCGTTTTCACGTTACGCGATTGCACAACGATGGCAAGGCAACGAACTGTCAACTCACGCGAATGAGTGTTTCAGCATCTTTTAATCTGACTCCAGGAAAGCTCATCGTGAATGAACTACACCTTTTCGAAAATATTTCCAAAAACAACTCTATCTGATCGTTTCCATCATATTTGCAAATGATGGAATCAACATGCTCGGCCATTCGTATATGTTCTAAAATTAAATCATTGAAATTGATTCAGCAAATGCAACTTAACTTACCCTCTCTACTCGAATTAATTGTCATTACGGCATGATTTATATTCAACTTCTGAACATCTCGCAACGCATGATCGCTAAAGAAAATGTGTTATATTCCGAAAAATTGAAAAGCACTTACAAACTTGGGTAATCGGCTACACTGATGGACCGAAATTCAATAGAAAGACCGTTCAAGAAATTCGCTACAATTGAAGTCAGAGTTTCGTTCATTGGCTCGGAAATATATTCAAAGATACGGAAGCGCTGGATTGCGTTTTGTAACTTTTCGAAACTCTTCACTACGTTTGACAACCGATTTTTGAAGCTTTGCTGTAATGAGAAATAAATTACGAAAACATTATTATTAAATCAAATTATTAAACATACCCTCGCTTTTCTCCGTTTGAAATTTGAACGAGTAGCCAATTTAACATTTTCGCGAAACGGATAAAGATAAATCAGAGGGGTAACTCCATTTCTTTCCAGTGAAATATGAATGCGTCCGTCGCCCTGGAAATAAACATGTTTTAGAAAAAATATATTTTAGGGCAGTTCATTTTCGAGAGAGCACACTCAACCAAGAAACATATTCTTCGTTCTGGCAGATG
This sequence comes from Pristionchus arcanus, assembly GCA_900490705.1. NCBI lineage: Eukaryota > Metazoa > Nematoda > Chromadorea > Rhabditida > Neodiplogasteridae > Pristionchus > Pristionchus arcanus. The sequence continues at coordinate 119,326 of LS486319.1, forward strand.
TTTTGAACTACAAATAATATACGAATTGTGCTTACAATGATCGATAGATATAAGTAGCGAAGTTTCGCTGAACTGCATACTTCATCCGCAATGTCCTTGGTCAAACGGCAAGTCTGAAGTGACAATATTAATTAATTTTACTTAGTAGGACTAAAAATAGAGAAACATCCTACACACCGAAAAGCTCGGTATAAAATTAAGTAGTTCTAAATACTGTTCAATAGGGAGTATAATTTATCTGCATGTAACTGAATTTCATATTAAAATAAAACTTACGCGCCGGAGAGCAAGAAGTCCTTTGTAATCAGCATGCTTGACGATCTCGAGAACAATCTCTTTCGGTAAATCAAGAAATTGAGTGGTCATTGCCTTAAAAATTCCTGCAAAATGTGACTAGAAAATTGGTATGCACATATTTTCGAAAATATTTTGCAGTTTTTCGTAATAAGGAATGCCAGAGGGTACAAGGTCGGATGACCACCGTAAAATTAGAGCCGACTTCCCTCCGTGATGTTTACACCCTGTTAAAATACAAAGCCCTAAAAATATTTCTAATCGAGTCAGCTCTCTTCCGACGGTTGTCATCCGACCTAGAAAAAAGCGAAATAAGAATTATAGTTATTAGGCCGATGGTGAGAAGTGCAATTTCAATTCAACTAAGTTACATCAATTGAAATAAGCAGAGTCTCCTTACTTCATGCAATGTTCAAAATATCACAAATTTGAACTGTCACAGGCATAATTTTGTCCAATTTCACCTTATCACATCAGTTTGCCGTAATCCGTCCCTAAGAAAGATACGGAATCGCCAGATGATTTCCACTTCTCGTCCCCTTGTACGCTAATTTCCTCACTCAGGCAGCGCCTCTCAATTTTCTATAGATCAACGCAAATATACCGTACCCAGGCCACTTACCGTAACCACAACCTCGTAAGATATCCCTAGCCACTTTTCACATTCATACCTCGTCCCCTTGTTCGCAAATTTCGTCTCTCAGACCGCGCCTCTTCTCCACTCAATCGATGGCTATCATTATGTAAATCTACCGTATCCCAATGACCAGCATACCCCCCCCCCCACCTACCATAACCCTGTCCTTAGGCTAACTACAGTATCCCCACCCACTTTCAACCCTCCTCTCCAATCCTCTAGTATGTTAAATTCCTCTTCCAGACCACGCCTCTCCCCATTCCATAGATCAATCTTTAAGCTACCGTACTCCAAGCCTAGGGGCCACAAGCTCCGCCCACTTTGTGCGGACACGATTAGCCCAAAAAGCGAGAAAACAAAGTCACAAGGTTGATTCTAAACCAAATCACTCATTCTAAATTGCTATGGCTAGCTACTGCCAACCCCTATCGATCGAGCACTATCCAAAATTAGCATCACATCACTAAGTAGGCGAAAATTGGACTTAAAAGAAGGGAAGAGGCTGTTTTGGTATGTTGCAGTGTAAAATTTCTGTTGGGATAGTGATTTTCTGAGTAATTCGAATATTTTAGGAATTTTCGAGCAAAAATTAGATTTTTAGCATGCCTCAAAAGCTTGTGACTTTTGTTAGAAGAAGCGCGGGGAGAGGCGAGCGAGAGGGCGGGGGGAGGGAGAGAGACACACGCAAATTAGGCTCCGCCCCCTTCCCTCTCGTCTCGCTTTTCCCTCCTCTTCCCCAGTGCGTTGGGCACGTACTTCTTGGGCTCTAGCGCAGCTCAGAGAAAAGATATCAACAAACGGCAAAAAGTATGATGTTATTGGGACCACGAGGGGTAGTTTGAATACACGTTTCGCCCCATTGCATAAAATCGGCTATCAACGTTGTGGCCCCTAAGCGTACGAGCACGCGACTGCAGAAGAGCGTGCCCGGCCCGAGTACCAGGTGAGAAAACATTATTACAAATTCAACTTGACTTCAAGCACTTGACCTGCAGGGGTAACTCTAGGGAGGAAATTGGGATCTTAGTACACGAATTGTCGGAATTGTCGGCGGGTCAAGGTAAAGGATTTCTTAGCTGCATTTTCTCTACTGCAGATCTAAAAGCAATATATCTGAGCTGCACTCTACAGAGTGCAGAAATTCTCAGACGTTATATTCTCTTGATATTGGATCCAGGCACAACGGAAGAGGAACTATGCCGCCGTGAGGGATCATCGAATTTCGGCCAAGCAGAGAGAGGCGGACATACTGAAACGACTCTACCTATTCGAAATGGTGCCGTAATGGAAAACTTCATTAACATAATATGTTTTTAGTATTTCAAGCAGAACGGCTACCTTTATCCAAATCCGGGCAAGCTTGGCCTTCCTGAAGGCTTCGGGTCGGCCAAATTCGAGCCAACGACCTGGGAGCGAAAGAAGCTTGACCTTCCAACTGAATGGTTTCAACAAATGGATACATCATCAATTCAGAGACTCTAATTTCCTCACTCCTGTTAATTTCTAAAATCCTCATCGAAATTGATTCTCCGTATTATTGACCATTATTAACCACTAATTCTTTCCTTTCATTCCACGGTTGTAAAAACGTTTCGGCTCTGGTCCGTTTTGGGTGTCCCATCAAAGTTTCCTGGTCCCAAAATAGTTTCCTGGTCCTTAAAAAGTTTCCTGGTCCCCGAATAGTATCCTGGTCCCAGAAAAAGTTTCCTGGTCCCAGAAATAGTTTCCTGGTCCCATAATCGACCGATCAGGGCACGAAAAAGTTTCCTGGTCTCAGAAATAGTTTCCTGGTCCCAGAAATAGTTTCCTGGTCCCTTAATCGGATGATCAGGGCTCGGAAAAGTTTCCTGGTCCCAGAAATAGTTTCCTGGTCCCATAGTTTCCTGGACCCATCCAAAGTGGGTTGTCATTGAAAGGACGGTTCTATGTAGAAACATTGTTATGCGTATACGATGCAATTCCCCTTCTCAGTGTCATGTGCACTCATTATCAATACCATGTTAAGTCCGAAAAGAATCGAACTGCAGCTTATGAGACTCTGCGAAAATTCCGCGAACACTGCCAATCTGAGCTTGGTGGCCTGTCCTGCGTTTCAAATGGTACACTCAATGTGGTGTTAGAAAGATATCGATCCCAGGGAGGAGGAAAGAAGTGACGAGTTGAGGGTTAAAAATGTTCTTTACCGCCCTTTCCGTCCTTTCCGTCATCATTTTACATTGAAATCGCCATTCACTCGCTTTCTTCATGTCTTTTCTTTTCTCCGTCACCCCTCAAACTCCCCTCGAACTTCACGAAAATAATAAATTAAAGATAAATTGCATCGTATACACATAACAATGTTTCTACATAGAACCGTCCTTTCAATGACAATCCACTTTGGATGGGTCCAGGAAATTATGGGACCAGGAAACTGTTTATGGGACCAGGAAACTTTTCCGAACCCTGATCAGCCGATTCTGGGACCAGGAAACTATTTCTGGGACCAGGAAACTATTTCTGGGACCAGGAAACTATTTTTGGGACCAGGAAACTTTTACGTGCCCTGATCAGCCGATTCTGGGACCAGGAAACTATTTCTGGGACCAGGAAACTATTTCTGGGACCAGGAAACTTTTTCGTGCCCTGATCGGCCGATTATGGGACCAGGAATCTATTTCAGGGACCAGGAAACTATTTCTGGGACCAGGAAACTTTTTCGTGCCCTGATCGGCCGATTATGGGACCAGGAAACTATTCGGGGACCAGGAAACTTTTTAAGAACCAGGAAACTATTTTGGGACCAGGAAACTTTGATGGTACACCCAAAACGGACCAGAGCCAACGTTTCTTGTATCTACTCCTTCGATTCTCACGCAATCACATATACTGATGAATTTTCGGAATGATTGGAAAAACAATGATAAACACTGTTGATACTACATTTCTGCAATCCATCGAAAAGTTTAGTACTTTACTTAAATCTTTGACAAGAGAAAAATTACAAATTACAAAAGTAATTTACAATCATTACGGAAATCATCCAAATGTAAATATCCGGTGCACATGCAACATTCTAGGCAGATTTAAGCCTGATCAATCTTCTCACCCTCTTCACGTCTATCATAGAGATTTCTCAATGTAACGAGGCTCGCTGCAGCTTCAGTGAACTTATCGGTCTGGAATTTTTATTGCATCAATGTTATTTTTGAAACTTCGAGAATAGTTTCAGTCTGCTATTTTTTGCACATTTTTGGAACGACGAGCGAAATGTTCTCACCATGATAAGAGCTGTAATCATGAAGTAGTCAAATATCACCCAACATATCATGGCAGCTATTTGTGCAAAGTCCCTCAGGATCTCCACGTTTTTCGGTTGGAAAGCATTTGCATCTTCTGGGGAAATTGTGGATTGATCCACGGCCTGAAATGATTAATTCCATGGGTGATAGGTGAATATTTCTTACGAGAGATGCATTGTATTCCGAGCTGAGTGTAGCTAAGTATAAATGCAGGGAAGTGCAGTACAAAGCTGCACCAGCACTGGCGAGAATCATGAGAAATTGAACGCATTGAGGGATCTGGAATGGATTTGATACGGTAAGCTTAAGGTTTCTGATCTCACCACTTCTCGGATACGGTAGTGGAGATACATTATGGTGAATAATATAATAAACAGCGAAACTATTGGAAGAACAACAATGGGTCGAATGTACTTGATACAGAGGTAGACTATGTATAGATCAACGACCTGGACTGGCACCAAAATTTATCTCAAAATAATAAAGATAAAATGTACAATCAGAGATAGAGTGAGAACCATTCCAGCAAAAAATAAATTCTTGCGTTGGAGACTGGCCTTGTCGACTACGCCCCATTTTTTCTGAGAATTGAAGAAATGTTATACGGGAGAAAAATATATCAACAAACCTCTTCGAATATGAGCACTATGAGATATGCGTTCATTGTAAAGATTCCAGCGGTGAAGAAGAAGATTATGATTGTATCAATTACATTTGGATTTTTTCAATCCGAAGCAATCGCAGTGCTTTTAGCAATTCCAGCGAAGGAAAACGCAACGCAGCCGTAAAGAACCTTAGATTTCGCACAAGTCTGAAAATATAACTTACTGTTGTTGGGGATTTTATGAAAACGGAAATCTTATGTCCTACCGGGTCACTTTGATACCCAATGGGTCTCATTAAATAATTTTACAGTGAGTAGTTACCATTCCATTAAATGATATGTTATATTAAATGCATTAAATGACAAATATAAATAATATGTTAAACTGACAAATTCGGCAAAGTTAATCGCGATTGATTGCTCAAAACTGTAGCGAGTGGTTATCAACAGCTTGTAAGTCGTTAACATGAATGTAATGAAGAACAGTGACAATTTAAAGTCTTCATCGATATCCATCAAACTGCCAAAAAGAACGGCCGGAATAAATATACATAGGTATACTAGCTTGTGCATCTGAAGTCACTGTTTTTGGTACAGTTTCTAGTATGTATACATACATTTTCGCTCTGTTTCAAGCTCAAGGCTGCAAAAGGCGGAGCTAAGGACAGAATCACAGTCTGGCATGGTAGAAGGAGATATTCGATATGTGATTTCTTGTGCACCATTGAGAAGATTATGCATAGAAACATTGTTATGGGGAGAAAAAAATTGAGTGGAATGAAGAATCGCGTCTTTAATTAATCAGTTATGTATTGATCTAAACGGAAACCACTACTTACATCACCATTTTCCCTCTTTGAAATAATGAACATGTTGTATCCACCAAGAATTAGTAGAAGTGCGACTGATACAGGACCAAAACGTGCCTGAAAGTATCAATGATGAGATTTCGCGAAAGCAAGTAACACAAATAACACTTTTACCTCAGAGGCTACCGCAGCTCCTGTGAATACAGCCCACGCCACCAGAGCAGCCAGAAGAATTCCGTGTCGGGTGGTGGATTTGATCTGAAACACTGTCGTAATTTAAAAAATCATGAGCATGGTGTCTGTAAAGAAAATAAACCGTCAGAAAACTAACCGTATCGCAGACAATTCGGTGATAGAAAGACTTCCAATTCTCAGAGGAACAATTCGGACAAGGCGATGGCCCCATAGAGACAGAAAGCTGGTCTACTGAATTTAAAGCATTGAAACATATTCTTTCCCTGCGTTCTCCTCTTCATTAAAGCTAACAAGGAGAAGGCCCGTCTCTTTATTACTCATACTTTCTCAGTGGTCAAAGTTACGCGAGAGAACACGCGAAGTGAAGAAATGGATTGATCATCCTGTTAGCCCTACTCTATTAAAATCTGACCTTATAAGAGATGATACGCTACTTCTTTATGGAGACAGTCTCTTAATCTTGACTCTTGACGGCTATCAAGAACATTTATCTCTTCATTCCTCGCACTCCTCGCACAGTTGAAAATGACGAAGCGGAATATGAATTTCGAGATGAATTTGTCTTCCTGACAGCGCGACACTTGAAATAAATAAATCTTACTTTTCAACGCGGGACACTTGTTGTGATCAGCGTACGGGCAAGTCGTCGAGGGAACATGCAGTGTAGGGAAGCACACCATCCTCCACGTTAACATATTGGTCTGGAATACAAATAATATATAATAATCTATCTGCGCCCGAGGCGTAACGCGACCGAAAGTGGCGGAACATTAGGGAGAGGAGAAAGTTGTCAACTGAGCTCGAGAAGGAGTAGCGAGCATTAGTTTGGAAAGATGTTTGTAGTCACACGAAGTTGCCTACCGCGCCTCTCTTGCCTCTCCACTTCTCATAGGAGAGGGTATCTCTCTTCGCGGAATGAAACATTTTCGCTGATTTCTCTGGCGGGTGAATTGTAGTGGCCATGGCAACGGCCTCCGTGAAGAGTTTCTCCTCTCTTTTCGCTTCCATTTCCTCTTCTCGCAACGCTTAGCGTTAGCAGGGTAGATTGGTATAGGGTAGGGGATCTCTATTAGAGGGGACGCCATAGAGGCTGAGAAGCAAATTACAATAATTTTGATTTATTTGAATAACAGATATTGTAGGAGAAATGAAAAGTTCCAGAGAGTCATATTAACATGGAGTACTTTATCCGAGTGAATTCATGTCAAATTTTGTAAATAGTGATTGGTTACACCATTATCAGATTCTAAACATTTTACATTTTGCCTAATCAAAGGCCAACTTCGCGAAGGATTTGTTCCTTCATTTCATTAAATTTCTCTTCCGACATTTCCGAATTCTCGGAATTCTGTGATTTCTTCACGTCTTCTTCCGTCACCTCTGGTGCAATCTTTGCGACGTTTATGGCGTTGCTGTCAGTCTGAAGAATGAAAATACTACTGCTGGACAGCATTGAATATATTTCAACAACATTAATCATCACACCTTGGGGCCATTACATGCATTGACTCCCTGACAAGAATCTAACCTTGACCAAAGCGCTCATCATGAGATATCCCAACAGCAGGTAGCAAGTGAGCGCCGAGTGGCTGAGCGGTACGAACAAAGGTGAATAACTTTGCTCCTCTGTGTGCCAGCACGTAATTCGCGCCGATTGGCAGTAACGACCGGGTTGCTCAACTCTGAGAGAGCAAAATGATTTCTAATTATTTCTTTCTCTTTCTCTGTCTTTGTTTGAAAATCGCCAATCGGCCATCTTGGTCCGATTGGCAGTTTTTCCCTTTGTCATTTTTGATGTGGAGGTTCAAGTCATTTATAAAAACTTTTATTCGATTGTACATGAGTCGTATTGGTAAGGATCTTCAGAAATCACAGTGGACATCTTCTGGACATTCTAGCATTTAATCCACAATAACTTCAATCCTCTTCTTCGATAACGCTATACCCTTCCGACACTTTTGGTCTATGCACAATTCAATTCTTTCTCTTTTCCATTCTTTGTCTGAAAATCGCCAATCGGCCATCTTGGTCCGATTGGCAGTTTCCCTCTCTCTTTTCACTTCATTCTCCCCTTCATTCTCTCGTCTCACTCACCACTCGAACGGTCGACGCGGCTCTTCACTTCACTTACATCGCTTCTCATAAGTTTATTCTTCCTAGAAACTTCTGGTTTCTTGATTCAGAATCATTGTTCATGCTTCTCACGGCTCCGTTTCCGTGATCTCTGAGGTGAACACAGTACATATTCTTGCCCATTATTCACAATGTTGCTTACTTTTATCATTTGCCTCTTCCCAGACATCAAGACATCAACGTTGTGAAGAGATGGTAAGTAGGGTTGGCTAAACGGTAGCGAGGGTTACGGACCGCTACGAGGGAGGAATAGGGTAGCGGACCGCTTCCCCTCGCTACCCCTCGCTACGTTGCGGGGAGGGGAAGAGAGTGCGAAGCTCCGCCCCTTTCTTTCGCCTCCGCCTGCTCTTCCTAACCCGTCTAGACTAGTGCGCATGCTTTATTGAAGACTACATGTAAACGCTCCCTTCCCCGCAACGTAGCGAGGGGTAGCGAGGGGAAGCGGTCCGCTACCCTCTTCACCCCTCGTAGCGGTCCGTGTCCCTCTCCCTCTCTCGTAGCGGACCGTTACCCTCGAAATGCCAACCCTAGTTTGTAGTCACACGAAGTTGCCTACCACACCTCTTTCCTCACTTGCCTCTCCATTTCTCATAGGAGAGCGTATCTCTCTTCTTGGAATGAAAAATTGACGCTGATTGCTCCGGCAGATGAATTGTAGCGGCCATGGCGACGGCCTCCTTGAAGAGTGTTGCCTCTCACTTTTTTGCTTCCGTTTTCCCTTCTCGCAACACTAATACAGAGAGATAATGATAAATGAAAGATTTATCAGTTGTAAAGGATGATTTAAATCTGGCGAGCAATTATTTTTGTTTTTTTTACGGTAGCAGAAGGCATCCTTCTTACTAAACCTCCCTTGGGTAATACCTGCCCCTTGTTTTTATACTCTCTTCCACCCCCAAATCGTATTGTCGTTGACAGACATAGAAGTCCATTTCGTTAAAGAATTTGGGAAAGGATGGATTAGGACAAACTGGATAACGCCATTTTGAGTGAAAGTAGATAAGCTCTGCCTTGATAAAACAAAGTACTACAAAGAAGGTATGGGCATCATGAATTGCTACTTTATTGAAATGAATTAATCTCAACTTCTATTTTGTACATAGTTACTGGTTACACCAATTTCAGAATCGATAAATATGAAATATATCTCTTTGCGTAATCAATATAAGCCTGTATTACGAAGGTTTTCCATAATTAATTCGAATAGTTTCGGATCCATCTTTTCCGAATTTTCGGATTCCTCTGATTTCTTCTCGTCTTCTTCCGTCGCCTCTGGTGCAATCTTTGCGGAATTTATTGCACTGTTGTCAGTCTGTAGAGTGGAAGTGAAACTGGTGATTACATTTTTTAAGCTTCCTATCCCGCCTTTGTTAGGTCCATTGCTGGCACTTACTCTTGTCAAAAACTAACCTTGACCAAAGCGCTCATTATCAGATATCCCAGCAGCAGGTAGCAAGTGAGCGCCGAGTGGCTGAGCGGTACGAACAAAGGAGAATGAATTTGCTCCTCTGTGTGCCAGCAGTGCAAGCCGTATCTGGTCTCATTGCGATACTTGAAGTAGTCAGAGTCTCGTTCGTGATTAACCAGCACCATGCCACTGATTGTGAGGAAAATCATGACAAAGTAAACAAAGCTCGGAGTCTGAAGAGGTCACTTTTTTATATTCCGGTTGCTCTCAGTACGATCGTTTTCTCACCTTGTGGGCTATAGAATTGTGTACACAGATGAATGAGCAATAGGCGCATAGAATTAAACTGAAAACCAGTGCAACGGCCGGGTGGCAGGCTTCGCGTAACAGTTCGATTTCAAGCAGAGAATATGACTGCGAATATTACTGCTTTGTGAATAGGGGCAACTCCTTACAATGAAAAAGATTAGACCAACCGCAGCAATAATAGGCGCTCCTACATCAATGTCCTTGACTGGATCGGGAAACTTGAACAAATAAAGTGTTTAAAATAAATTTAATTGGAAATTCAACCTGAAGTCTCCGCACATGGAGGCCACAGTTAACTAAAATGCTGCCCACAAATAGCATCAAAAAGCCGGAGATCGGTACATAAAATGCGGTCGCATGGCTAAGTTCGAACGATGAGCCGATGGATAGGAGAATCCATCCAACGACAAATACGATCCATGCACCGATGAGAAATGGTTTTATGAGAATCTGGAATAAGTGAGATGATTTATAGCGCTAGGAAAGCTCACTTTATTCACGTTGAAGTTGAAACTGCAATACACCGCCACAAGTCGGTAGATGAAGAAGTATACCAAAGGAAGGAATAAGCCTGCGAACAAGCCGGAAACTTCTAATTGGAGAAGATTGAAGGCGAAAGTCGTCGGAAATACGATGAATGAGCATATGCAAGCGTGGAACTGCAAATATAATGATGCAATTTGATTGTTTACGCAAGCTGGATTACCCCGTTTCGCTCAGCCAAAACCAGTGCAATGAACGGAAAGGCGAGAAAGATGATAGCGATTGCGAGATATTGAAGGTAGAATGAAGGAAGAATGAACTTCACGCATGTAAGAATGATATAGAGGAAGGTTGCCCATGTGAGAAGAAGAGGCTGGAAAATGGATCGACTTATTTAGATACATGTTCCTGTCCTGACATCTGATCTGCTCCTCAAATACACGACAAAAGTGGAATAGAATGTGGAAACGATTAAAAAGATCATTGACACGACTGGCAGCGGTGCAGTTTCCTGTAAAATCGCAGCTCGTTTCAATGAAAACTCTACAAAGGATTATCCCGTATGGCGAGTCCATGGAAACGAAATGTCCATATTCTTTCATTCATACCTCAGACTCAAGTCCGCAGAGTAAAGCGGAGATCACGAGCAAAGCCAAGAGAAGCGCTTGCAAGGGTGTCGATGTGAGCTGCAAAACCAAGGGATTTCTCCGTAAGAACGTCAGTAGATAATATGAGGGGAAGTGGCACAGCCATACCTGTCCACGCCGCCGGCGTGATGACGTCATCAGGGAGGGCACGCGCAGCCATGTATAGGGGTTCATGGTCCAAAATGGGGTGGTAGGTCATGGTGGAGCATGTCCCTGAAACATATCCCAAAGTGTTCTACAGTATGCAATTATCGATTTTTGGATACCGTAACCCTACCGTACCTCGGTTCGGTGGGTCAACCATTTTAGCCTTGGGGCACACATTTAACAATGTGTCCCAAATCGATCGCAAAATTATTCTACCGTAATCTACAGTAACCTACCGTATCCCTGACTACGGTAATCGCAGTTAGGCATCGTGAACTGACTTTTTTTCTGTTTTTCGTTCTAAAAATTCATTCTTTGTGCCAACATGTATAGTTCACCGAGGAAAATTTTTTTTGGGTATCGCACTGTACCCTACCGTAATCCTACCGTACCCCGGTTCGGCGTGTCAACTATTTTAGCCTTGGGGCGCACTTTTGCCAAAATGTCTCAAATCGATCTGAAATTTTTTCTACCATAATCTATCGTATCCCTGACTACGGTAATCGCAGTTAGGCATCGTGAACTGACTTTTTTTCTGTTTTTCGTTCTAAAAATTCATTCTTTGTGCCAACATGTATAGTTCATCGAGGAAAATTTTTTTTGGGTATCGCACTGTACCCTACCGTAATCATACCGTACCCCGGTTCGGCGTGTCAACTATTTTAGCCTTGGGGCGCACTTTTGCCAAAATGTCTCAAATCGATCTGAAATTTTTTCTACCATAATCTATCGTATCCCTGACTACGGTAATCGCAGTT
>LS486319.1:132013-173800 GCA_900490705.1 Pristionchus arcanus
CCGCGCAGTGACGTCATCAAGCCATATTTCGGGGTACGGTAGTGGTATACGGTAATTTGGGTTACTGTAGGTCACGATGGGTACGGTATCAATTATCGATCTGACAACTTTTTTGACCAATACCATGTATCCCTATACATGGCTGCGCGTGCCCTCCCTCACGCCGCCAGTGCTGGACAGGTATGGGCACAGCAGTCTCTGGTAGTTCATATCTACTTGCTGGGTATACTCCTTAGGGGGGGGGTCAATGCTTTTAAGATTGAAAAGTCATTTCCCTTGGATATACTATGCCCTAACGATCTAACCGTCTCCTTGAAGATGGTTGCCATCCGGTACAACTTCCTGCCGCCCTTCACTTCGACTTCTTCGGAGGAATCTTTCAGATCGATATTATATAGCGGGCTAGAACCGGATGACATCGGTTGTGTTGCATTCGAAGCTGGGGAGCTGAAGATGGAATGTTGTCATTTGAGGAAGAACAATTTGAATAACTAACACTGCCCCTGGCGATCTGACTGAGCCGATGTACAGCGACATACTCATGACTTCCAACTATTATGATGACGGTGAAGGCATTAAATGCACACGATAACCCTGATGGTTCGTTTATGCCACTGAGATGAGAGAGTTTTATAAAAACAACATGGGCAACGGATACATTATCAAGCAATTCACAAGTAGAAAAGAATAATCATGTGAGGTCCAACAGAAGAGTAGTGGATAGGCGCTGATTATGAATAGAAAAGACCCTCTGATTAAATGTAGAGCTCAAATGGTTGCCCGCCATCTCTTCATTACGCAGGCCCTCTCACTAGTTGAGAGTTATAGAGAAAGTGTGGAATGAAGAGATTACAACATGAGCTCGATGCCAAATTGAGGTTCTCGAAAGTTGTTGTATCCAAGGCGGCATCGCTTCTTTCATCTCTTCACTCTCAATCGCTTCTTTTCCGCCCAACGATGTTTCGCGGATAAAGTTCACATGGCGAAAGTGAGAAAGTAAATAAAGATGTAAGTAAATGCCGAAACAAAATCCCTGGATGTTCAACCTTATTGGATATAGACCTTAGAGGCGGTTGATCCACGACAAGTGACATCACAGAAAGTTCTTGGTTTACGAAGAAATGGCGAATGAGCCTCTGTTGCCTTCTTATAAGCCTTCGACTCGAAGTCGTAACTTCGAGAATGAGGTGCCGAAGAAGTGACACTAGAGTTGTTAGGATGAAGAATGGGTCTCTTCATTCCTCATACTCTCTGGTAACTTTGTCCAGTGGTACATGGAATAAAGAGGCTATTTCTTCATCCTGGCAGACCTTATTAGCACTTGCTCGCTGATTTATGGCATGGCCTGCGTTGGTGTTGATGATTGGGTCTCTGATATCGAACGATCTCTTGTCGCACCTGCATCCTAGGGATCGGGAGAGAATGGAGAGTCTGAGCGAAAAATACATCATTTCACTTCGAATGTAATCACTTTGGAGTCAAGTGAAGTTTGGCGCACACCGTATCCTATGTGGATAAATGATCTGAGATTCTGGGGACAGGTCTCGGAAGAAAAAGACTCAATGATATTTGTGGAAAAATGTGCAAAGAAGTAATATGAGGGCGGTTGCGAAAGAATCAATTGCCTCCAGTGGCTGGCACAGCAAAATTTTGATAAATTGTGAAAAATTCGGAAGAGAGGTTTTCGAGGGTGGGGATCATCCCTGTCAACTTCATTTTGCACCAACTCGACCGGTGCAGCCGTGCTGCAACCTTGCTGCATGACACTATTTTTCTATATCTCGGTTATCCGTTGATATCATTCAATAAAAAATTAGGAGCTTGTGTAATCGGCTATTTCGAGTCGAATGGCGATATTTAAATTCGTTAAAAATGTATAGTTTTCCGATAAAATTTATTTTCTAAAATACTAGGGACGGGCAACATTAGATATTTACATGAGCAGATGCGCCTCATGCTGGGGAGCATTTTTCATACCCAGGGTATGAAGAAAAATATTCAACATCATATTTTAAAAATTAATTTTTATGTCCATTTCATCCATTTCGCACTGCTCCACGCCGCGCGATTAGCGCGCAGAGTGAGAAATGAAAAGATTTCCTTTGTCTTTTTCGGAATGAAACAGGTGAAATGGACGAAATGGACACATAAAACTAATTTTTAAAATATGATGTTGAATATTTTTCTTCATACCCTGGGTATGAAAAATGCTCCCCAGCATGAGGCGCATCTGCTCATGTAAATATCTAATGTTGCCCGTCCCTAGTATTTTAGAAAATAAATTTTATCGGAAAACTAAACATTTTTAACGAATATAAATATCGCCATTCGACTCGCCATAGCCGATTACATAAGCTGTTATTTTTTTATTGAATGTTATCAACGGATAAGCGAGATATAGAAAAATAGTGTCATGCAGCAAGGTTGCAGCACGGCTGCACCGGTCGAGTTGGTGCAAAATGAAGTTGGCAGGGATGATCCCCACCCTCGAAAACCTCTCTTCCCTATTTTTGACAATGTATCAAAATTTTGCTGTGCCAGCCCATAGCTGATTCTTTCGCAACCGCCCTCATATGAATGTACATTCAATTTGATTGATTCGCATCATCAATTTGAACAATCATGCACAATACAAAAGGGATCATGACAAGATTCACAAGCTAACTATGACAAGTGATGCATTCGTTTTCTATTATGAATAATATTGCTTATTTTTCTTCTACTGATTTTAATTAATTCGTGGGTTGTGCAACTGGCACAACAGTAATAGTAGATTGGATATTCTGGGCGATATAATCGAGTACAGGCGAGTGCTGGTGACGGAAGAGCATTTGGCAGGAGATCTGGAGCCAAGTTGATTCGGATGTTGGCTACGGATGAAGCCAAGCCCGTCCAGATCAGGAGGACAATCTGGAAAGTAAGTGTGCAATATAGAAAAAAAATAACATATTTTCAAAAGCTTTGAAATTTTTTTCTCACAAGTGAAGTCCGTGAATTGTCGCCGAGCTTTCCGAAAATGATTGAATCGCAAAACTGGCGCATGTCATTTAATAGGAGCGAAATGGATTGTCAAAAACCACTAACTGCTGAAGATGACGTCGTCAAAATCCAAAACTTAAAAAAAACAACAAAACTTGCTACATTCTTAATCGCTGCCTCAAACAACTGGCATGTCTCAATCGTAGTGAAAAAGCCGGGAATCGAACCAACGGGTGAATGTCTGTCAAGCGAGCGCTCTACGAGTTAGCCATGCAAGTTGTAGGAGGCAGAGATTAGGAATGTACTTAGAAACGGCATCCGCGCGCTCCAGTTTTCGGATTCTGACAGCACCATCTTTAACATTTAACGGTTTTTGAAAGGCCCATTCGTGCTGACAAGCGTCAGTTTTGCGTTTCAGTCATTTTCGGAAAGTTCGGCGACAGTTCACGGACTTCCCTTGCTAGTATAAATAATGCTAGCATATGTGTATATTCAATATAGTAGAAGCGGTGCGGAGCCCTAGCCCTGAATATTGATTTATTATAATATGTGATGCTGATGACACAAGAAAATGATACCCAATTTGTCATGATCATGATCATCATTATCATTTTATCAGGGCGAAGGTAGACATCAATGGGCTAGATAGATAGTATGCAGATAGATATAATAGATAAATATGATAGATAGTAGATAGATATATTAGTATTGTTATGCTCCGGGCATGATGCGTCTCCAGAAATAGTGTGGAATGTTGTTTTGCGCCACGGCTTGCTGCTCTGCCAGGTACTCTGTGGCGAAATGGCACTGAAAAGGGATTTGTTGAGGCTCAAGTCCGAAAAAAGCTAACCATCCGCCACTTCGTCAACATGCAATGGTGTGACAGACAGATGGTTACGAAGAGAGCAGAGATTATCGCTTCCAGGATAGCATCTAAAGGTGAATTATTCCCTATTCGTACTCAATCACCACCAAAGTGACGCGAGAGCAAGGATGGACTGGCATAAATTGACCATACTTGTCTCCATACCATACTCTCTCGCATCTCTGATCTGATCGCTTGAGGAATTGCTGATTTTTTAGGTAACTCACTGTTGAATGCGAAGAAGAATATCGCGATAGCAGTCCATGCTAAGGTTACTGCAGTTAGACCACATGCGATTTGCAATCGTAGGTATGACTTAGCCGATATCTGTAACACGACGATTGGCACACCAGGTGGCGCTGCATTCCTCATGGATATAAGAAGCAAACTAACATGTTCTCTGATGTCATCCACTAGATAGAGGATGACGAGTAGCAGGATGATTATCAATAGAGGCAGGGGTGATGAGGTGAATGGGAAAGCGTCTCGGTAGAGATAAGAACCGACTATGCACATGACCTCGAATGAATTATTGATCTACTGAACAATAACAGATCTACCATGATCACAGATGCTGAAACCGCTCCAGCAAAGTACTTCTTGCATCGCCCATCCACGGGTATCGGGCGTTCGAGGTAGACGTCCTCAACGATGGTAGCTGATTACTGTTATTTAGCCCAAATATCAAACAATTTCAGGTTTGCAAGTCGTTAGGAATTGAGCTTGATTAGTTCGAACTACCGATGTAGAAAAAATAGCTTACCGTTTCGCGTCTGTACCGATCCGTCCTGAAATTGATGAAGAGGACGCTCCACAGGGCCATTGCTGCTCCTCCGATCTCCCACTTCCACGGTTGAACTGCCGCAGATCGGGCTGCACCGACCACTGCAGCTGCTGCGAGTGAGCAGACGAGGTGGACGAAGACCTCGAGGGCAGCGGTGCTCTGAAGTAGTTATGACGCATTTATCTTCTCCTGATGCAATCTCTCTCGTCTCTCTACTCGGCTTGAAACAAATATAAATGAGAGAATCGATTTGTCGTCACTACTCTGAACATTGGATTTTATATTTCGCTAGGACGATCGTTGTATGTGATATTAGGTTCCTGAGAGAGGAAGCTCTCGCTCTAGAGGCGGTATCTATCATCTCGCATATGACTCCATTCCGCAATCGGGTAAATCGGTAGTGCACTCGCCTCATTCAATTGTTGCGCATTCAGTGCTGCGACTTGAGTCGAGAATAGGAAGAGAACAATCGTAGTCAGCGCAGCGTTTGCGACGATGAATGGGTCGGGACGAAGGAAGAATATGGCTGTCGTCACTGCACCCGTCACGATGGACAGCTGTAGGAGCACCAAGGACGTTTGAATGCGGATCTGAAGTCAGACGTAAGTTTTTTTTTGCTCTTCAAGAGGGTTTCTCTCATTGAAAGGAACGTAATAGATACTAGGTCGGTACAAGACACAGTATTCTACACCGACAGAAAAGGGTTGTAGTCGAACTGCAAACTTGAAATATGAAATGTTTCTGAAACTTTTCTGGAGAGAACAAAGGGGGTCAGAATGATGTGAAGAATGCAAAGATAAGTTAAGAAACTCTAATTTATCCGGCCCAGGGTCGGCACTAGGTCGGAGGAGATCTATTTCGCAATATGTTCTTAGACATTTGCTGTTTCTCACCTCCAAAAGATCTCATACGACTCAGTGTCCTCAGAGTCCTTCAGTATAAATTCAGAGTATTACCAAACTACGAAACCAAGGCGACGCTATCTTTTCTACTGCCAAGCTGACGGAGTAGAAGGAGTAGACCAGCAGTGAGAAGGGCAATGCAGTAGCCGTCCACGAGAGAGTGAAGCAGAAGGAGGTCAGGGGGACCATTGAGAGCAGGCAGAGGGCGGCCAGTGTGATGAATTTGAGAGAGGGTGTCTGGGTAAGGAAAATGTTCTGGTTATGTAGCCTTGTGCCATGCCGGTTATCGCTACAGGATTAGTGCATCCTTAACGCATTTCTATCTTTTTTTCAAATGAAAAGTTAGAATCGGGCTGTTAGTTTAACATTGTATAGAGCAACTGTACCTTGATCCAGGGTTCGACGATGTTGGCGTGTGGTGCAATCATCGCCAGGCCGATCACTCCGCAAGTGAGCACTGCAGGAGGGAAGTGGAAATAAGCGATGACCGAGCAGGCGAGCACAATGGTCATCATTGTACTGATGACGATGGCCAGCTTGATCTGAAAACGGGTTGTCAGATTGAGGAATCTTTCTCTACATTCCGCGTGTTCTCTCACAGGTCAGAGTGACGAGAGAGTGTGTGAAATGAAGAGACAATCTGACAAACCCACAAATTAAATGTGTCAAGTTCATTGCACCACCCTAGTTCATGGGACTATCTCGAAGTGGACTATCTCATTCAGAGTCTACCTTGAAGCGTCGACTTCCGCAGCGGTCGATCGCGTTCAGCATCCGTCGAACGGGAATGGCGATGACTGCGATCGGCAGAATTCCGGTGTACCTGAGCAGGAAACTTACTTCAACTGTACGATAAAGTTATCCTTGTTAGAGAAGTTTTTCGAAGCGACCCGCTCAAACTAAAGAAAATTACGAATATGTATTCAACGTACCAGCAATGCCCGAAAAGCGTACATGCTCCCGTTGTGTAGAGTGGAATCAAGATGAGGTAGAAGATGGTCGATAGTTTATCCGCCCGCATGTCTGCTAGAATATAGGCAATGTTAGGAAACTATTCCATCTTCGAATTGTGTAGAGAATATGGACAAATGTGATGTGCTTCCGAGCATCTACGAGAATAATAACAACGGACTCGTGATTTCATACGAGATGTTTCAGTATGATGCACTCGACTCTTGAGGATACGTCATGGCGTCACCACGAAAAACAAAATCTGGGCTTTGAACATATGATTTTATATCTTATAAAATGGTAATATGCAATAATTGCTAAAACATTGAGTAGTTTGGCCGAGTCAAAGATAGAAATCGAAGTAGGTCCATGCATACCATTTATATCAGACGTGCCTTCATTGAGAAATATCCTTGAGATGGGAGTGTTGCTATGCGACTAAGCCGATTCAATGGAGTGTGAGGGCATGTTTGTGTCAAGAGATCGAACAGTATGAGGAAATGATATTTTTAGACACGTGGAGATGTCTCATGACCACCAATGAATGGAAATCAATGAGCATCAGTGTATTTGATCTTTATCAGGAGTTAAGCCGTTCGATGCTTTGGAATATGGATTCCTTGGTTTACGATGGGCAATGCATGACAACAAAGAGCAGATGCATCTTCGTAACTAAAGAGTGATGGAGGATGGAGGGCTTCCCTTTGCCTGCTCACCCAGTACCTCACTTGTTTTCAATCGCTAATGGCAACTAAGAAGAGAAAGAAGGAAAACGAAAGACTACTCATGAAGAATTGCATGAGTGTGGCATCTGCCAACTTTCCTTGCGTGTTTTTTTTAAATTTCGATCCTTCGAGTACGCTTTCTCTTCAAGTCAATTCCCTATCGGTGATACTCAATGATTCAGATGCCATCTCGACCCGAATTCATCCTCGCTCTGCAAATCGTCCTCTGCGCACTGGCCAGTTGGATGCTCGTTGAGGCGGTTGTTGAGCTCACACATCGGGGATACACTAGTTTTGAGGTACCTATTTGTATGCGAGGTGTGCCTCTAAAAATCTAATCGATTTGTGCAGAGCCTCAAGTGCGATTCGTCAATCGCTTTCAAGTAGAGTTCGAAATACGGGTAATCGTCTCTTCATTTCGCACACTCTCTTGCCTCTCTGATCGGTGAGATAGTGTGACGAATGAAGAGACGATTACCCGTATTTCGAACTCTACTTTCAAGCTCGGACCCGTGAATGTGCGCATCGAAACCGTGATGATATTTGTGAGTTTTGTGATAGTTTTTTTAAATTTGAAATCATGCTAACAGGCAAAAATGTGTAATTTTAGTTCGTACTCCTGTTTCCTATTCTCTTCCACTTCCTGCTGCTGAGACGACGACTGAACGAAGATTTTCGGAGCGACGAAAAAGGAATTCTCAAAAATACAAACGGGAATTGATGAAAGAATTTCTACAAGAATAAAGTTAGCCAGCAGTGAATTTGTCTCGTATCTTTGTCGTAAATGATCTTTGAGAAAGTTATACAACCATTTCTAATCATTTTTATTCAGAATTTGTGTGCATTCACCCATCTTGGAACTGCTGGACATGGAATGTATTTGTTGGTTATTAACGGGTCAATAATTTGATTTGGTCTTCTCAACGACAGTTCATTGATCACTCTTCCTCATCTTCATCCTCGTCCTTTTCTTTATCCTCCCCTCCATTGTCCTCGTCCTCCTCCTCACTATCCTCCTTTCCTTCATTATCCCCTCCCTCCTCATCCTCCTCCTCTGAACCATCGCCTGCCTCTACGTTATCTGAAATGAATTACTATTTCAATAGACATTCATCCCATCTTTGGTGGGCTTCGTATTCTGATGACGGGATTCCACCAATTTCAAAACATATATTGAGCATAAACTCTACCTGGACAGCACTCGTATCCCGAACTCGCGGGGGTGCACGAATATCCCTTGGGACAGCGCGATTCGTCCTCACTGCAGTCGATCTTCTTGCCAATCTTGTCAACGAGTGCGCGATTCTTGCACGAATCCGTCTGGAATGGCTGGAGTTAGTGATGCCAATTCAATACCCAATACTCAGAGACAATCCCTATTAATTGGGTAATTGGTATTAGGTTGACCAATTAATTGTTCAACCTCATTTTCCGAAGGAGTGAGCGGCCGCAAAACCAATTAATTGGGTATTGGAATTGGTTGGACATCCCTAGATGGAGTGAAGGTGCTAGGCAGGAATACTCAAAGAGATAAAAGGAGAAGGAGCTCAAAGCCGTCGCAGGAATCTGTCTGAACGCATTGTTTCGGGAGTATTAGGGTTTCCACTCCACATGTTCAATTTGATGGATACCTTATGCATACCTTATTATCGAGAGGTGAAGATTCGAAATCACAATATGAAAGGTGGAAAGGAGATGCCGACCAACCTTGGTTCTTCCACAGCAAAAGTACTTCTTCTTCGTCGTCGAGAACTTGCACAGATATCCATCGGGGCAGGAGCCAGAGGAGCATGGGGCGGGACGGCCTCGCTTGCGGAGAGCACTCATTCCAACGGGGCAGACTTCTTCTGAATTGGGGATTTTATTTCAGAATTTGCCTCGGGCCAAAACAATGTTGGTGTGACAGATGACAATTCAATGCGCGCATCTCCTTAATTTGAGTGCTCTATCGTCTATCTGACCGGCGTGCTAATTTATTTTAGTTTAAAATTCCCATAGGAAGCTCATTCATTGTCATATATGATGTTGAAGAGCAGAACGACCTCACTTTCGGAGAGCACTCATCCCAACGGGGCATACTTCTTCTGAATGGGGGAGGAATGCATTTATTTATTCGTTATTTATTAGATACACCGCAGAGGGTATGACGGCTAGTGAGTAACATAATCATAGTGAAGTAGTCGGTATTCAAAATCGAGAAACGCCTGGCAACGAGAGGCGAAATGAGACGGAAGTGAAGAACAATTCTAACACGAATATGCTTCATCCGCTCTTCAACTTCGAGGCATTGGCCCGAGGTTGATAAGGTTTACGTTCATCATCGAAAACAAACAAACTAGGGGGCAACCTTTGGGCGATCGCTTCATAATTGTGGTCGAACAAAGAGCGAACTCACTTAACGCAGTGAAGGACGAGAGAACGTTGCTAATCAAATATGCTAATCTGATCAAATAACTAGATGAATAGGAAGTTTACTCACTTGACGCAGGCAACCGTGCACAGCAAACGCTCTTCAGCAGTGACGGACTCCTCACACAATTGTAGTTGGCCGGGCATGGATTGAGATCGGAGCAGACACGAGGAGATGAGGAGGAGAGAAGTAGACGGGCTGACGGACCGCAGATGGAGATTACTGAAATGACTACGTGAATTCACAATATCGATAAGTACATCACAGCAGATGATCGGTACAATACTGGTCGGTGAAATATGCAACTGGCGGGTAATATTACTGACCACTCTTGCATCCGTCCCCTACGTTGATGTACTTGGGTGGGCAGGCACACTTGCCTCCCACGCAGTGAGATCCGCCCGTGCACTGGGCCTCGATCTGAATAAGGGAATGATGAAGAGGTGATCCTCAACCCAAGCTTCAACAACAGTTCAATAGAGTGCGAAATACGCCGTCTCGTGAGTTATTGAAGAGACGGTGACGAATGCGCACTAATCTTTCTGAGAAGTAAAATGATGGGATGCATCACACCTTGCAAGCAGCGCCAACTCCAACCCGATCCAAACACTGCTCTCCCATAGTGATCTGGTCCGCCGTGCACATCTTCACGCACTTCTCGTTCACGATACCGAGGCCGGGCGGGCAACTGGAATAGAGTAGTGGATGACTTGTTTCCCTCAAGTAGAGTTCGACGGGTAATCGTCTCTTCATTTCACGTGCTCTCTCTCCAGTCAGAGTGAAATGCAGATAAACATGTTTCCACGTTAACAAGCGATTTTACAGTCGTAAACGGTACGTGGGACCCACTGGCAACGCCAGCTGTTATGGAGAAAAGGCGTCACGTATTTCGAAGTCTACCCTCAGTTAACTAATTTTCAGTCTAGTCGAATGCCGAAGTCTACTCACGTGCACTTGCCGGCGATGCAATGAGCGCCTCCCGTGCACTCTTTGACGCATTTCTGCCCGGGCTTGGCGGGGGCTGAAATTAGACATCATGCATCTATAGAATTAAGGACCTATAGGATGCGATAAAAAAAGCAAGAACACTGGCCAGGATGTATTGTATTCGATGATACAAAGTAGATACATAAATGGAAAGAAAAGACTTACGAGCCGCATAGTCGGGCGCACAGCATTGATGAGCACTCTTCGTGTCAGTGGAAGGGACGCACTCGTAGCCCTGATGAATAAAGATAAAGGTGTAACCAAGTCAAGCAATTTTACAGTCGTAAGTCGATGCTAAGTGGGAAAGGCCTGCTGGATTCCATCTAGCGTTCCTCCCTGATCAATAAGTCGATACCAAAAGAAAGGAAGGCATTCAATGCACCTTGGGACACTCTTTGCCCTTGTCACAGCGGAGAGGCTCTCCGGATACGGAGATAAAGGCTGCGCGGCCCTTGGGGCAACCTGGATAGATAATATTCTGTAGTGACAAAGAAACAGTGATGACAAAACAGTACGGATTCTATGAATTGATATCTTTTTTTCAAAAGACGATCGAACCTTAGAAATTGTTTAATACCTGCAGATTGCGCGCAGCACTGGTATCTGCTATGCTTTGGGATGAATTGGCAGACGAATCCGAGCGGGCAGAGGGTCGTAGGAGAGCAGATGCGGACCTTGTCCCCTTCGAGTAGAGCGAAGTGACGGAGTGCGCAGCCGTTAGTGTCCTCTGAAGGTATTTGATTTAAGGGTTCGGAATAGAATGCGCAATTCGGGTCGCCGTTTCTTAATTTCACATATATTTCTCACCACTCTACCGGTCTAGTACGGATATGGGATAATGAGCTCACGAAGAATGCTCTGACTCTCTCACTTTCTCATGATCTCTCGCGCTGTCGAACAGGCGAGAGAGTGCAGCAAATGAAGAGAGTCAGGTTGTTGATCCCGTACCTTTGATGGGCGCCTTCGACTCTGTCGATCCATGACCACAGCATTGATAGCGATTGTTCGATAGGGACCATTGACAGGTGTAGCCGGAGACGCACGGAGTAGAGAAGGGATCGCATACCTGCAGATTGGGAGTGGATGACTCAAGGGAACTATTGTAATCGAATAAATTTGCATGACGTAGTAAAGGAAAGTTGGAGGACGTACTGAGTATTCATTCTTTAATACGTGTAAAGAGATGTGCAAAATGGTGAAAAGACAGGTTGATTACGAACCTGCGCCTTTCCATTCACCAGACTCGCGAATTGATCCGGCGGACATCCCTCGTTCTTGGCCGGTTTCTCCTTTGCCTCACAGCAGAAGAGTCGATCCCCATTGGATCGACAGTTGAACCCGGTGGGACAGATGGAGAAGGCGTCCCGAGTGCACGCTGTGGGGAGGCCAGTGCGCGCGTCCGAGTGGAACTTCTCGCCCTCAGGGCAGATGGCTGCGAATGACAGGTCGTTGAAAGAGGATTTGTGTACAACTGTCAACCACCAGTTATCCTCAACGCTAGATAGTCTACTGCTCTATATGTTATTCATTTGTGATTGCCGTTTTTACAGTGTTCAAGCGGTTACGAATGTGATTGCAAAAGTTTGCAGAAACATAGTGGAGTGAATGGAAGACAAAAAGACTCACGTCTATCAGAGCAGCATTGCCCATGCTTCGCATTGTCCATGGTGGAGAGGCAGGCGTAGCCGGGAGGACAACTAAACAGTTTTCATTGGTCTTTCTAGAGTGGTATCATCCGAACGAATAGTTGAGTTTCACTCATTCTCGAAATGAGGAAGACAAGCCAAGAGATGATTACGTGAAGGTCGTTCCACATACAATAACCAATACGAGCTATACCTGTTGGTTGGAATCAGCGGACATTGTAGTGGCATTCCATCGGGGAAGCGGAAGAGCGAGCGACCGGAGGGGCAGAGATCTGAGAGGAATGAAACGAAGGGAAGTAATGAAACAGGGGGAGTAAGGAAGAGTGCTACCATGAGTGAGCGGGGAGCAGCAGTAGTAGCGACCGTCGAGTTGCGAGAAGCGACACTTCGATCCGCCCGGGCATGTTTTATCTGCGGATAGATCACACTGACGGGCGGAACGAGTACGCGCGTCCACGAACGCCTTCTCGCCTGTGGGGCAGACACCTGATGAACGCAATTATTAGAATGTGATATCAAAGAACAGAACTACAAAACTAGCAAACTGTAAATATATGATAAGCTCATGGTGCAACCAATCTATTTTCTCAATTCACGAGTAGATTTTTCTTTTTAGTCAACGACACTGTTCGTAGAGATTTTTTTCTTTTTAGTCAACGACACTGTTCGTAGAGATTTTTTTCTTTTTAGTCAACGGCACTGTTCGTAGAGATATAATATGTGGGATCGATCGTGTTGGATGAAGAAGCTTACCCATGGCATCACTCCCACAGCAAAAGCTGCTGGAAGTTAGAGGATTCGGGAGGCATTCTGCATGGAGGGGACAGCTTCGCCGAGTATCGCACTGGAGGGGCTTCGATGAAGCGTCTTCCTGAGAAGAGAACACTTTGATGAACGCATATTTTGTATCAACGACTGAGTTTTCAACGAAAGATAGCGGACAGCGAACGTTTCTATGATTTAGGGTTTAGAAAACAATAAATTTAAGATATTCGGGGTTTAGAAAAAGTGATGGTACCCTGAAGAGAATATCTCCCGATGAACAGCCCGCAGCCAGACAGAAGAATGTGCATTCCTCCTCGGTTGTGAAGACGTTCGACGATTCGCAAGTGCCGAGCGGATACTCGGAGCACGACTGCTGAGAGGCGTTGAAGAACCATCTGAGTGTTGCAGATTAAGATGCGGCTCGAAAATTCAAAATACAATCTCATTATTCACCCTTGTCTGGAGAGAACAACTCTGGTATTGCTCACCTAATAGGCCACCTAATAAGGAGGGGTCCGAGGGCCTCTACCTAATAGGCCACCTATAATCACTCCAACCCTAACAGAGCTAGAATTCACCTAATAGGGCACCTAATAAGCATTCCTAATAGGCCACCTAATATCAGAGGCTTCACCTAATAGGCCACCTATAAGGGAAAGAGGGAGGCTCTGGCTCCCTAATAGGCCACCTAATAACCTGCCCCATCTTCCCTAATAGGCCACCTAATAGCGCACTGGGACGGTCGTTTCGTACCCGTCGTGAATAGAGCACACCTTGCCTACAAGGTCCCTTCGAAAAGCCCTTGGCAGACTGCTCTCGAGCATGCCTTCATTTAACTGCGATCCCATCAGGGATTGCCTTTTGGATGTGACTACCGCGCATGAACGTTCCATATGTGGATCAGTTACGGTATGAGGCTCACTCATACAATATCGATCAATAATTTCGGATCTCACCGATTTGGCGAGAGACGATTTTTCTTACAGTAGCTCTCTCACCTAATAGGCCACCTAATAACTGAGGCCCCGCTCCCCCTGCCCCTCACCTAACAGCCCATCTAATAGCGCTGCCCCACCTAATAGGCCACCTAATAACTCACCTAATTGTGTACTAATTCGTGGCCTATTAGGTGAGTTATTAGGTGGCCTATTAGGTGAGCAATACCAGAGAAAGGGTGTCTGAATGTTGTGTGACGGAATCAATTTTCGACAGGAGTGAGGAAAAGAGGAACTCCCTGCAGTTGTCTAAATTCATTCAAAAAATGAATGGTTGAGTTTCACTGATGATTGAAACGAGATGGACTCATAGTGGGACGATTTGATGAGATTCGACTTCATTATAAAATTTACAAAATAACTCACTTGGGCTTTCCTGTAGCAGCCGTTCTCGTGCACTTGTGCGGGCTGCCGTAGATGGGCGGTTCGGTGCAAATGGATTCTGAATATGAGTAAGATTATGAAAACTCTCAAGCATGCATAAGCATGCATAGAAACACCAAAGAATGTGAAAACAGAGTGATCAAACTTCCCACGAAATATCATATTTATGAAATTGTTGAACTGCATACCTCGAGTAGGACAGCATCTTGAATGGGATGAGTCGATCAGGGCGCATTCATATCCGGGAGGACACGAGTCGGTGATGCAGGAAATAGCACGACCACCCGACCTGGCTGCTCGACCTCCGTTTGGGCACACTGAAAAGACATTAGAAAACAAAGAGCACTACGCCACTTCATCTTGAGAAAATTCGGATCAATGGTTTATGCTTGTCATGCTTATTTTATGTCTCTTACAAGTACATTTTTTTTCAAGAAGTGAGAAACAATATGCGCAAAAAACCCGTTAACCCCAAGGAAAATAATTAGCCACTCACTGGTCAACTCGCAGTACGTCTCGCACTCGTCTGCCGTGATGAAGTTGTTCGAGTTGCCATCACATCCGTGATAGAGGAAGGACTCGCACTCTTTCTGCTCACGATTGTAGAAGAAGCGATAGGAGGAACCAACACGGCAAGGACTGCCGTTGTCAGGGCGGAGAGAGCATGTGAGGGCTGCAATAAGTTAGACACTGGCCAAGCTGACTAAAGATGAACTAAGTGGTCGGTTTCTGTGGCTATACGCTTACTAGTGACGAGATGAACATACTAATAACATATTTTGTAGCACATATCACTGGCTAATGCAGTCATTTCTTGCCAATTCATTATATGAAATGCTCCCAAAAATGACATAGAAACAGTTACCCTTGGTCGCACAGCATCCATGCGTTTGTCCGTCGAAGGCGCATTCGTACAGCGAGGGGCAAGTGGCAGCCTCACCATTGAGAGAGCAGAGGACGTACTTGCCAGTGCTCTGGTCAACCAGCGCTTGCCTTGAGGGCAGCGAGGCTCGGCTGAAAATGGTCAGATCGTGTAAAAAAATGCCTAAAATGCCCTCTCTGATAAATATGCCCAGTGAGGAACGAAAATGAAGTAATGACGTACGTCTGATTCCATCGCATACTCGATGGCACTCGTCGAGAGAGGAGAAGCGGTTCTCGTTGCCCTGAATGAATGGATGAGAAAGATTTCGAAGAGAACTAGAAACTAACCTGGCATCCAGTGTAGGTGAAACTGCGGCAGGTCATCGAGTGCGCATCGTACCAGAATGAGCGAATGGATTGCTTACATTCACCCGATCGGAGCGGTTGAGCACAGAGGGTCTCTGAAATGTATTACTCAGTTTTTGGTATCATCCCTTCCTGGAATTGTATGCTATGTGCGAGGAGATCAAGGAGTAAAGAAACAGACGCGCAGTAGGGCAGCAGACTCCATCGTCAGTGCAGTGATGGGACGAGGGACAGGAGGAATCGGATGAGCACTTCTGCGGACGTCCATTCCCGCCATCCAGAGGGAGACCGATGGGGCATTGCACTGAAAGACATGGTCGTGATCATACTCTGGTCCAAGTTAGAATCAAGCTTGTACGCTATTTGAAGTTACTTGATTCCAACTTGGGCGCGCGCACCAGAGTATTTATCCCGCTCCTTACAATCATTATCCAATCTATCCCTTTAGTCCATTCAAGCAGGGATTTGAGAGAAAGGTAAAGTTGCTTCCATAATCAAGGCGGTTTTACAGTTGTCATGATGCAACCACGCCTGGTAGTGTACACAGGTAAGGCCGAGAAGTGTGAGAAAAAGGGCGATGGGAATTTTGGATGAATTTTAGATGACGATGAGCTCACACTTGGCGCAGTATTGCTGACAGTCATTCAGCGTGTGGAAGTTGTTGAAGTTGCCCAAGTATCCGAGATATTCGAATGTCTCGCAGCGAGATTCGACCGGGTTGAAGTAGAAGCTGACAAGAGGACATTGGAACAACAAATGATGGAGGGAAAGCTACCGAGTGGACGGAAGTGAGAAGGTGTTGGTTGACTTGACTCCCGATAGGGTCTCGTAGCGAAGACCGGGATCGAATAGGGACTGAGGAGGTGGAGCCGAACGACCGCCTGCCTGACTGCAGATCCATTCTGGAAGAATTGGGTGATGAGAACTAATATAAAACTAATGTAAAATAATTTGTGAATGATGAATGATCAACGAAAGTTTATGTAGGATGAATGGAGGAAGGAAGGAACAGTGAAATTTGCTCAAGATGTCTATCTAGTGTGAACAGTGTTCCATAAAAAGGAGCTGTCACTAACTAGGCGAAGGACAACACAGCGTGGTAGTGCCGATGTGTGAGCAGTCAAAGTTGTCCGGGCAGGGAGAGGAGGGAGAGCAGGCAGAGTTGGACGAGGACTTTCCTCGATGGGGAGTAGATGTTCCTCGATGACAGGCTGGAATGGAAAGAGGAAATCAATTTTTTTCCACTGTTCCCATCCCACTTGTCCATAGGAGAAAATCTCATGAGGGTGGGAAGCTCTGGGAACAACGGGTCCATAGGAATGAGAAACGTACCATCCTGACAGTAGCTCTCGCAATGCGCCTGAGTGCCAAAGTTGTTGGGAGAGATGTCATTGAGAGATGCATCGAAGAGGAAGGCTTCGCATCCTCCAGCGATCGAGTTGTACCACCTGAGTAGGTGATGGATTGGTGAGAAGTACAGCTCGAAATATGAACCGCCGTCTCTTCATTCCTAACACTCTCTCTCTCCTCTCTGACCGGTGAGATAGTGTCAAGAAAGAAGAGACGGAGACCTGCATTGCGCACTCTAAGATGAATGAAGGGATGGTCTGCCTCACTCAATTTTCCATTCACTCTCACTTCTCTGATTGGTGAGATTCAGACGAAGGTTCGAGTAAGGGAAACACTCACCATCTCGCCTCCGCCTCGGATGCTGATGATTCGCCCCGGCGAGGTTGTATGCACACTAGTGCTGAACGAAAGAACATTTTGGGAAAGGTAAGACGGAGGGACTGACCTCTACTCATACAGCACACGCCAACGGCATGGTTGCTCTCCCTCCCTTGTGCCGTCCAGAACACGGAATTGTCGATGCAGTCGTAGATGTCTGAGAAAGAATTGCGATATTTAAAATACAAATCTATAAAAATTATATTTCAAGTACAAATCTATATAAAAAAAGATGAGAGAGCATTCTAAAATAAGAAACTGTTAAATCGTTGCCCAGTCCAGTACCTGACACATCCTGTGCGATGCCCTCCGCGTCCACTGCTCCGCACTTGAAGTTGTGCGCGTTCTCGAGATCAATGGACGATTCGACTCGGAGACTGAATATTTTTCATTTCTGTACCTTTCTTTCTGTTGCATCGGCTAGCAGTTTCTTTATCTTCTGCAATTCTAAACGATCGATTGAGTCTAATACATTGGTAAAAAAATTGAAGAAACAAGAATGAGAAGATCTCACCCCGACGGATCACAGATAGCGAAGGGCAGTGAACCATTGAAGGAACTGCCCGGAAGGACGAGAAGAGATGAGGGAGAGGAAGGAGGAGGAAGAGAGGGAAGAGGACACGAAGGCTCACTCGGAACTGACCATACACAGACGATTCCGTCTCTGAAAGATATATGTGAAAGGGACTGTATACATGAAAAAAGTAAAGTTGCTTATATAATCAAGATGATTCTGCAGTTGTCATGAGACAACCACGCTTGGTAAGGCTATACAGAAAAGATGGCGGAGCAATGATGGGGTGAACTATGGGGGATTCTCAACATAATTTTCAAAAGATTTTTGGAAAAAGATTCATAGCAGGAAACTTTAACCAGAGAAGCTTCTCACTTGGTCTTGACAGCGATCATGTCACTCGATGGGCAATGGCAGGCTCCGTTCCTGCAGTAGGCCGAGGGCCAGACTGCCGAGCATTGCGCGTCGTAGTGACACCCGCTCTCGGCTGGATTCACTTCTGGAAGGGGATCGAGGATTAGAAAAAGTATAGTTGCTTCCGCAATCAAAGCGATCCTCTGACGACTTTAATATGATTTTACAGTCGTCAGAGGACGACCACGCTTGGTGGAGTGCACAGGGCACCTTTACCTTTATCGATGCCTACAATACTTGATATTTTGCACAAATTGCAAGCCGCTATCGATCAGACTTATCTGGTAACTGATAAATAAGTGAAAGGTTCCCACTAGGAAAGCAGTAGCCATCAATCGATACATGCGTAGCCGTGCATCGACAACTTCCTTGCATGCAATACATTCCCGACAAGCAATCAGTGTTGAACGTACACGAATCAGCCTCGCGACCACTGCCTGAATGGATCATAAATAGGGTTCTCTCAAAATGTACTTTATTCTTCTTAATGTAGCATAGAGAGGACAAGAGGGGAAGTTGCTTCCCTCTTGTCCTCTCTATGCTACACTAAGAAGAATACATAACATCTTCATTATGACAAGAATTACTGACTATCCCCTACTGATATCTCATTGAAAAATGATTTTCGAGCAGCACTATTGTAATTCCAAAAGTCTCCTCATTACGTGTACTCTCTCGCAATAAGAGCTAGGCAATCATTTGTTTGCCCAATTGGAAATAAGGAAAATTTCCCAGTAAGGAATCTCTAATCGTGAAGTAGGAGGAAAATGGTGATAGGACGATACCGATAATGCCCGCGCCAGCGGCTGAGTCAATGGGAAAGTGATGGATAATTTCCCTTGATGACACATCTGAAATTGAGATGAAAGAACAATGATGGTTAATCGGACTTACATTTGATAAGTTGAAAAACGAAGAAAAGCCCGTAGATGGAACTCATAAAACTGTGTCAGAATGGGAGATATGGTGGAGGAAGGCCGTGAACTATGAATGGACACTGTTGGTTCGAATCAGAGGGAGAATGAAAAAGAAACGTGCGCGAGTGACCTATGAATGTTTGTGTTGGTGTCTCAGAATTACCCTCCACTCTTTCCCCTCTCTCTCCGGTCCATTCATTGTGACGGTTAGATTCGCGCCGAGTGAGGGACGAAACGGGAAAGGTAAATAGTTTCCTCCGGTCCAGGGTGATCTATGCGAATGAAATTCAGTTCGCCGTTCCTATCAGGCCGCTGATTTTCTGGAATCTCGATCGCTCGTGTTGTATTTGCCATCTTTGGACATGCAGGCAGCTTATTTGTTTACTCACTCTAATCCCTTTATAACCTATCTCGCTACATTCCCTCCAGCACTCAGCCTCTCATTTTATTGAACAAATCATTCAAGTCAAGTTGAGGAAAAAGGCATACATTTATCAAGCATAGTTGCATGGATATTTACAAAAACGGTTTGAGAGTGATGGTTGCACAATGGACAGCGTGGTAGATTACAGAGATCTGCTCGGCGACTGCCCTTCCAGATGCCTTCTTGTCCGAGGATGCGACGTAGTCATCGATCTAATGGAAAACTTCGATGGTTGGTTATCTAAAGTGCTCCAAAGAACGTCATGCATCGAGTCTCGACAACACTGACGGAGGTTATATTCCGAAATCAAAGATGAATCTGGATCAAGTGAATGCGTACCGCATCATACAGCGCCGCCATCACTCGTCCCGCGTAAGTGTCCTTGTCCGAGATTGAGTAGAGCACGTGGCGATTCTGCGGAGCGCCGGGAGCACCGCGAGGGTTGAGGAAGCATCGCTCGGTCCTAAAGATGCAAAGGGGCAATTGATCAAATGGCTATGAGCTACGATTTGCACTAATAAGTCTTCGTAGAGTACAGTATCAGTTTTTTTTGAGTAGCTGCGATCTGAACTATTATGTTTCCGTAGAACATAATCAGCTCACATCATAATCCTCTCATTGATTCCTCGTAGCTTCCGATCGTCGTCCTTCACTAGGTTCGCATGAGTGGATAAGTGTTGGGCACGGTAGAGGAACTTCTGCAATAACTTTCTGCTTGATTCATTCTTCGCAATACCGTAACAACAATAAACAATCAACCGAACCTCAGAAGCTTTCTCGAGCATCTTGATCTGTCGTTGGGCCTCATCGAGATTTGGATCAGCGGATAGAGCGGCGAGAGCCTGAGTGGAAATCGAGATATGTTTAGAAATGTGTGCATCATCTCGTGGACCCATCTTCTTTACACGACCCGACAACTTCTAGAAGGGAAACATTCCAACCTTCTTCAGGTCGACCACATAGTTCGAGTGCATTTCCTCAGCACTTCTAGTGATATTGAAGGGAAGTAGGGGCGCGTCGGCAAGCGTCCTCGCGATCTCAGCCCAGTATCGGCCGATGGAGCGATGCATCTGAGGGGCAGATTTAGGTCAGGGTTGACATGGCATTGCGATGTAAAAGTGACTCCATGTATATCATTTGCCAGAGCAGGATTGTTTTCAGTTATGCTCTCTCCGTGTTCAATAAAACCTGAAACATAACTAAATCCCCTAGTTTCTTGCCAATTTCGAGTTTTGGAATACTCACGGCAAAATCCGGCTTGTCATACAGGTGCTCGTTCACGAAGGGCGTCTCGAACAGGGAGTGGTACAGCGGGTATGACTTGCGCGTCGTGTTCTCCATGCGGAAGTCGATCGTGGGCACGCCTGAAATTTCAGCAGGATACTTCGATGAGAGGAACACAAAAATGAGGGTTATATCTCTACGATCGATAAAAGTGTTTAACTGTAGAAATGTGTGATACGGTAGCAGGCAATTTGGGTTTGGGCTCACCAGCAAACGTGAGAAACGGCACGTGGTCCGTGCCTCCAACGAGCGGTTTGATATCCGGTTCACCGTGCGGGCCCGGGTTGGTTCGGATCCTGACAACATTCGATTACGACAATGCGAGCATTGATCTTTGATCTGTCGACCATAACTCACCATGTATCATACAGCGTCTTCCTTCCCGCTTGCACCTCCTCCTCGACGTGGTTGGGAATGCGCTTCGCAACGTCGATGACGACATCGATGAGGGAGGGAACGGCGTTGGCGTCGCTGCAATATAAATATAATTATATTCAAATCAGGAAAAGTGTTCAGATGAGGATAAGTTGGGGTCGCTGCAGGAATTTAGATGTCTTCCAAAAAATACCTATCTTCCAGAAGGAGAAAAAGGAAAGAAAAAGATTAAAATGGATAAAAAAAATAAACGAACAGCGTGAAATTGCCCTGGAAGCAGTCCATGTTAATGTAGGCGACGGCTCGACCGCCTGAGTACAAATTCAAATTCATAGCGGCAACTGATCTTTGATCTTCGATCATTGGTATCAAGTCCTGCTATTTCTTACCTATGCTGAACAAATCACAATGTTAAATATTTTTGCTAAATGGCCTTTGATCGTTAACATCAAATGATCTCTCACCCAGTTGCTGCACGAACTCCTCAACGAACTCAGTCGATCCGATCAGTCCGTACTCTTCGGCATCCCATGCGGCGAAGATGATGCTGCGGGCTGAACAAATAATTGAGTGTTTTTTCCGTATTCTTGAATCTGATCTCATGACGAATAGACGAGAACATTCAAAGGAGGAGCGCATGAAATATTTCGCACACACTTCCCTTCTTTTTTTTTTGGATTCACTTTGAAAAATCCCTACCCTGAACATATTTTTTAAAAGTAACAGTAGGTCAAACAAGGTCCCTGTTAATCTACAGCCTTACCCGGCTTCCACGAAGTAGTCTTCGTCAGTTCCACCATCGCCCTTGCCACTTCAGCCAGGATCGCCGTGCCCGAGTTCGGATCGATCGAGCCGTACACCCACGCGTCGAAGTGATTGCCTGCAATTGTATAGAAACAATTCGACTGGTCAATTAATTCAAATGAAACGGTATCCTATTCATGTTTTATACGCATGGCTTGGCAAAAGAATCCCGTTTTATGCCGTTCTAACGAACAATTACTGTTTGAAACCAACCGAGTATCACGTATCGATCCTCCTCGTCGTGCCCGGGTATGTAGCCAACGACGTTGTGGATGTGTCTGAGAAGGAATTCTCATGGATTTCATTATATTGTGACATATTCCGTCAGGATAAGCAGTTGACTGACTGTATGCACATTGACTTCTTCTTTTTTATTTACTCTTATTCCACTAGGAATGGGTTTGAATGAAGGAATGGAAAGTTTGGTAATCGTTGACCTCGTCTGCAGTGAGCTCTTCACGTCGACCACAGTCTTCAAGCCATCGCGGAGACCCGGACCGAGACTGGAAATGGGTTTATAAGGCCGACAAAGTAGAAATTTCGCACCGATAGGTGACGTTGATGCCGCCCTGCCAGTCGCTGAAGACGGTCGGACCGCTCATTCGGGAAAGAATCTGCAGCGATGATTCAGTTTACAAATTGATTGACAAGTGCGATGCCGGTTCTTTACCAAGGCTGTTCAAAAATTTAGCGCATCCCTCATTTCACAGGTTCTCTCGCCGGTCAGAAAGAGCGTGAGAGAATTGCGAAATGAGGAGTGCTTTTTGAACAGCCCTTGTTCTTACTTCGTATGCAGTCGTATAGGATATGGGGACGGCAGGAATGGATGGAAGGATCTTCTCCGCTTTAGCTTCCTCGGCTGTCTTGGACTTGAATGCACCCGGTTTCGCCGGGTAGAGTGGTGTGAGAGGATCGCCATGGCCCTGAACGAAGTCATTAGTCATTATACTACTAAACATTCATTGAAAAAACCACCACATTGCGAGCATGGGCAATTGTTCTCCTCATTTTCAGCACTTTCGCTCATGATCTTCAGAGGCTCACGCCCGCGATGGCGTACAAAATACGTACATTCATGATGAATCCTCGCTGGACGCCCTCTGGTGGCATCCAGATGCTCTTCGGGTACACGTCGTCTGGAAATATATCAAATTGTTTGATAGCTCAGAATTTTCGAAACATGTATTGAAAGTCGCATTGATAGGCGCTTTTAAATTTCGCCTCACCTCTGTTTCCCTGCGCAACCTCAGCCGGATCGGAGAAGAGGATAGCCGCTCGAGCACCGGCTGCTTGAGCTTCCGCCACCTTCAATGATCATTGTTTTAGCATATTACTATAGATGCCCTTTTTGCTCTGAGTGGGTGGCGAATAAATGTTAGCAGTGTGGTCGGAAACGTCTCTGTACGGTCATAAACTCTCTTCTTACCTTGTTTCCACGGAAGCTCTGGCCGTATCGCATCATCGCAATCTTTCCCTGCAATAAAATGTTATTATTTAAAAAAAAGTGTTTTTATCACTTTTCTTTTTTTTCCGCTGAAGATAGACAGTAGTTTTGAGTGCACTTGACAACTGTTAACAAATGAAGCAGACGTAGATGCGCAAAAGCTATCATACCGTCACGTCGATGCCCATCTCCTTCAGTCGTGCAAAGTCCGTCGGAGTGCCCGAGTGAGCGTAGACGACGTCGCCCTCGACGATACCTGGTGCCGAATAGGCAAGCCATTGGTGACCGGCGTCTGGAGAGGTTGAAATAGACAAACGTATTCGAGATCACTCAAGAAGAGTCCAAAAAAGCAAGAGTTGCCGCCCTATAGTATCTAGTAGTTATGGAAGTTGAGAATATTATGAGTTGACTCACGCGGTGCACCCTGTTCATCCGGGAGAATCGGCTCTGTGACACCCTTCGACTTGAAGATGTTAGTGCCTGGGTCCTTGATCGCGACCTGTACAGAGAAACAGAGTGACTATTTCCACAGTAGTCTCGCATACAGTATTCGGTTGGTCCCAGTCCGGATAAGAGAGCAGTACGTCGTAGGTGAGCGTGTGCACTTCTATAAATTTAATGAAATTTGGAAATCGGCACGATAATGAAATAAAACGTACTCTCCAGTCCGGCTGCAGTGTACATCTGCTCAATCGCTTTGGCTACTCGCTCGTTCGCTTCCGTGCCCGCCTGAGAGGTCAGAGGTCAAAGATCAAAGACCAAAAATGAGGTCAACGATAAAATTAGAAGATTTGCCTGATGCGGTTCCTTCGTGAGTGTGCGTAGGTTTGCCTTGATGTTCTCGCCCTGGATTTCATCCAAGAGAGCGAGTCGGATCTCCTCCTCCATTACTGTAATCATGAAGCCCTCAGCAATAAGTTCTAAGAAAAATTGCGAAACTCGACGTACCATTATTCGACGCCGTAGTACGAAACTTGGGCTGCTTCATCTTCCCCGAGCACACACAACAAATCGATAAGAGCACTGCCGCCGCAAGGACGGCGCTTGTCCGGACCATCTGTGATGAGTTAGAACGTGACAATTCGATACAACTGACACAAACACATCACTGACATTAGATACGCGAAAGATACTACGACGGATTGCTCAATGGGATATAGCACGAAATGAAAGAGGACAGATATAATACAATTTCCGGTGAACATTTTCTCTAGCATGGTCAATCGACCGATATTGACCGGTTCGCAAGAGAGAAATAAAACGGGACAAAGTGAGCATCGTGGGGAGAGTGTTTACCATCTGATAAGGATTGATTAGGGGTCAAGTAATGGTGAAGGAAGAGACGGTTCGTGACCATTGACACGGAATACGAATTAGCCACAATGAGTCTCCTATATTGATCCTATATTTTTATTTCATATTCATTCATTCGATGAGAAGGATGATCAAGGCAGTTAATTCTCTTCTGTCGGTCACGATATCATGCTGCCGGAATTGCAGTGCACAGCTCCAGTGCTCTGAATGATCATAGTAGAGATTAGGGTTGACGAAAAGGAACGAGTTCCGGAAAATCCGAACTTTTAATTCAATTATCGTCTTATTCCGGAACGGATTAAAAACGAACAACGGCCATTCCGGAAAGAGAGTCGATCCGAACACAGAAAATTCCTTTGTTCGACTCTCGTTCCGGAAAATTGGACATAATTGAATTTATTTTTCGTTCGTTCCGAAAGCCGAACGATCAACACTACTAGAGATCACCTCGAGCTCAGTCAAAAAGAAGTCTCCTACAATTGAAAAATACCTTTCGGCCGTCTTGATAACTTTCTTGAGCTTCGGAAGAAGGTTCTTGTACTTCACTTCATCCAGTTCCTTTCTGGAATGCATTCAACTACTCTATAAACAAATTCCAGCCTCTTACCTCCTTCTCCTTAGCACTTCTTTGATTGGGTCTGCATGGCTGAACAAGTTTCTGTGGGGAATTCCAGCGGCAAGTGAGAATCGAAATGATCTATGGATGAAACGACGGCTTGCTTCCACTCCGGAAGGCCGAACTAACCTGAGCCAAAATCGCATCTCCTTCAGATCATCGTTCAAGCCCTTGACGTAAACGGATTGCGACTTTGCGTATTCAAAAAAGGGCGCAGCAACGAATCTTAGCACCTGAGACGTGTTTATTACCAATCGCGCCCACTGCCGACCTTTCTTTTTCGATTTCAATTAATTTTAAAAATGGAAGGGAAAAAATAGTTATGACTACATTGCACGATGGCGTGACGTACGAATTCTCACAATTCGAATGATCTATCGGTAAGGCAAGAGGAGTTATTACCGTACTTTTTGTACTTTTTTTGTTCTTTTAGCGCATTCGTTTACTCTTCCTAAGAGGCCGTTTGCGAAAGAGTCAGACAAGAGTTGGCACAGCTCAAAATTTTCGATTCTCTGAAACTTTGTGTTTCGGGGTTCTTGAAGGTGCTGATGACGATGGGCACATTCCTTTTTCATGTGGACCTTCCGTTGGCTCCAGATGGCATGACGTCGAAAACAGTTTTTCTAGTATTCCTCAGTTGTCAGAAGAGCTAAAATTAAGCGAGTTTGGCTCCCGGGCTAGAATTCGATGCCAATCACGTCTAACTACTTTATTTTTTATGAATTTCAAAAATAATTTTGTAAAAAGAAAGTTCTCGCAGAATTAAGTGCAAACAGGGAGAGTACCATAGATCGGACCGGAATGTCGCATGGATTCCAAATATGTTTTAAAATTTAAATTACTGCATGCCGATAAGGTTTTACGCAAAAGATAGTTTACTGGCTTGTAAGTAAATTATGCCCTCCTTCCCCTTGCTGGCTTCCGATCTTTTGATCTACGCGAGTCTCTCTACCTTGACCTCTTCCCCGTCTCTGTGCTCTCTCTATTCCCCATGCTCTCTCGCCTCTCTCGGGAAGGAGACACGGGTCGATAAAAGATCGGAAGTCAACAAGTGGAGGGGTTGCAGAATTTACTTACAAGCCAGTAAGCTATCTTTTGCGTAAAACCTTATCGGCATGCAGTAATTTAGATTTTAAAACATATTTGGAATCCTTGCAAGATTCCGGTCCGATCTATGGTACTCTCCCTGTTTGCACTTAACTCTGCGAGAACTTTTGCTTTACAAAAGTATTTTTGAAATTCATAAAAAATAAAGTAATTAGACGTGATTGGCATCGAATTCTAGCCCGGGAGCCAAACTCTCTTAATTTTAGCTCTTCTGACAACTGAGTAATACTCGAAAAACTGTTTTCGACGTCACGCCATCTGGAGCCAACGGAAGGTCCACATGCAAAATGAATGTGCCCATCGTCATCAGCACCTTCAAGAACCCCGAAACACAAAGTTTCAGAGAATCGAAAATTTTGAGCTGTGCCAAATACCTCCCGATTTGTCCGATTCATAGGCAAACGGTCTCCTAATGGTTGTTTCATATTTTTGTAGAGCACAATTAGTGGATAGTGCGATGATGACGAATTCGTGACCCACGATTAAAATGAGAGCGAAGTGGAGGAAGTCCTTGATGGTCACACCGTCGTTATCCGGCATCTGAATCTGACAGTGACAATTTGTAACTCTTCGAAATTTGGAACCAGAGGATTGTCAAAACTTGCCACGCTATCGCGCTGCTTCTTGCGAAAGGAGAGTGAGTCTGGCAGGAACGAAATAATCACGATGACAATGACACATTGAATGAAGAGATGAAGAGCGATCTCCGCAATCACACGAACGCGAAACATTGGATGCTGAGAATGCATTCATTAGCACTTGAAGCGACTTAAAACATGTTGTCTTCCCTATGCGTCGGATGTCTACTAGGGGTAGTGCGAATGTGGGAAGAAAAGAAATTAGAAGGGTGGTCTCGATGATAATTTGTATGAGCAGGCAGTATCGCGAACTCACAAAATAGCGAAGAGAAGTGAAATATCCAAAAAAAGAAGAAGAAGGAAACGAGGTATACGCAACGGAGCTTTTTGCTCAAAGGGGATATTAGACGTGGCGGGCGGAAAGAGAATGTCGAGAAAGAAGAGAACGAGCGGAGAGTAGCCGTAAAAGAATCATGTGGTTTTATGGGACTTGCTATGATGGCGCATTTCCTTGATGAAGAAAAAGTATGGAAGTAGAAATATAATCGAAAATCGGGCTGTGATTACCAAAAAACTACATCAATCAGAAATTTATATTTTTAAATTTCCTTGTGCATACCTCGAGATCAAACACCACCGCCAACGAAAACTGGAAGTAATATGCAAATGAAGGATCCTATCCGGCTCCTACTCAACAATTCCCCTCCTTCTCTTTTCATCTTTCTACCTCTCGTAGACATCAGACGCAGGGGAGAATTCATTTCATCAATCAAGTCAAGTGCTAATTAGGAAATGTTTTCTCATCTCTTCATGCTCAATCATTTCATTGAATAGTGGTTACTTGGTGCTTGAGAATCGAAAAGATAGTCTGAAAAAAGCGAAGTTTCATTGTCAGAATAGTTTCCCTTGTCCTCTCAGCGCATCAATTTCACGCCACAAGCTCTCACACTTTCATTCCATTGAATCATCCTTGTCGCATAGCAACATCGTGCTCAAGGATTGAGAGATTATTTCATCTCAAGATTCATCTAGAAACACGTACTTTTCTCATCTATATTTCCCTAGACTAACTTCACCCCGGAGTTTCTCTTCAATTGTTATCTAGCCACTATTTTCTCACGAACGAATGGGTGTCGGGCATTCTAGAGAGATGTTCGCGTAGGAGCTAGTCACCGTGGAAATTCTTTCCCAAAAATGATTTCCGGATTCTCCTATGATGCATTCGAAAAAAAACGTTGCCTCATGCAATCATTTGAGCTCTTGATAAGCCCTCCTCCCAATTAGTAGCCAAATTTATCCCGCCCATAGCCTCTCACTGCTCAATTGAGAGTGGTTGATATGGAGATGTGGGGGCGTAAAACTCTGATATTCTTGTCTATTCGAGGCTCTTCTCAATAGCCCAATAGCTTTTCATAGTTGGCTCGCTGAAAATTAATTTCTGATAACTGCCCATAGCAACGTTGATCTTTTTGCGTGAAATATTTGTGTGTTAAAGAAGGTGTCCCACGAATATCTGGCTAACTGAGTTCTCGACGTGAGGTGGTGGGTCGCTGTTACCCGATATCACTTTCGAAACTCCCAAGTCACCATTTTCCGTTTGAACTGAGTTATGGTCAATTGGCTTCATGCCAGGTGACCCTGAAAAGCAGGCAACGAGCGAGAGAGCGTGGGGAATGAGGAGAGCGCCCCTCTCATTCCTCACTTTGCATAGTCGCCCGCTCGGTTCGTGGGACGCCTTCTTTAAGATTCTGCTGGAATGGACATCAACGAGCGAGCTGTAGCCATCTATCTTCTGGGGACTATCGTTTACTCTATACTTGCCGCGGCCATATTTGAGGTTTGTCGCCTGACTATTTTGAAAATTTTCAAAAAAATTTCATAGTATTTTCACTTTACTTTCTCTCTGATTCACTAATTAGGCAATTGAGGAGAGCTCCAAATAAGAGCCTTCATCTCGTCATTTCACACACTCCCTCGTAAGAAGAGCAGGCAAGAGAGTGTGTGAAATGAAGAGACGGCGGCTCATAATGAGCCGTTTAATTCTTCCTTGGCCCTACCTCAATCAACCCTATTCGAGATCCGCTGGTGGGCTGGACTCCTACCCGTCGCCCTCATCTCCGCTCCATTGTACATGGTAGAGAAGACGATGGAGCGATGCAATCGAGACCACTTCAAGGTACTGGTTCGATTCCCGGCCAGCTACACTTTTGCTGGTTTCCAGATTAAGCTGCTCAAAGTCATGGGTGCCATCATCGTTTTCTGTCTCTGCATCTCGATTCCCGTTCACTTCCTCTTCCCTCCGGCACTGCTATCCTTTCAAACTGTTGGTTGTGCGCTCGCTATGCCACACTCGTGCATCTACACAGAGATGATGAAGAAGATGACGAGGGGACAGGCGAAGGTGGGTGATCTCCTGTGTGATTTAAGCTTTCTAGTTCTGGACAACGTTCTTTGTTCACTACTCTAAGGAGAACTGTGATCGGCCTGGCTTATGGGTAAACTAGCCCCCCCCCCATTTGCGTTACATGGGCTTGCAAATAATATTCCGTGTTCAGAAGTTGATTGTTTGACTCTAGGAGACTAATTGAATTTCAGTTGCTCATCTCGCTCAAGATAGCTACTTTCACTACGCTCTTCATGATGGTTCTGGTCCCCTTGACTGCCTGGTCCCTCACACTGTCATGGACGGCAACTCTTCTGCCGCTATTCGTAATGAGCTACTGCGATGAAGTCATCTGTGGAGCGACCACGACGATCTTTGAAGGGGCAAGTTGTAGGGTTGGCTAAACGATACTCTATGCCCCCGACTTCGGAAGCACTCTCTTCATTCCGCATGCACTCTCGCTCGCAACTAGGGAAGAGCTAGGGAGAGGGAGCTAAACCTGCCACGTTTAGAGTATCGTTTAGCCAACATAAGTTGTTGTTAAGGACTTTTTGACATGGAAACAAGATGAAAGGAAGACAGGTTTCATTTGGGGAACTAAGAAGTACATGAAAGACTAGAGATGAGGATTAAAATATTTATTTTTGAGCTCGGCCTCCGCAACTTGATCGCAGCATTCCTAATGTTGTCGACACTGTTCACGACTTTGACTGCTGTTTCATTCGCTCTGTCGTCCACCTTTTTCACGGCAACGAATGCACTTATCGCCATGATGTGCTTCTCAATGGCGGTTCATTTCGCGAGAACGATTGTGAAGAGGAGGAGAAAACAGGTGGGATGTCTTGCTTGATTTTCTAGGCTACTACTGAAGAGTTTCTTAGTGAATATTAGGAGTTTCTCTTTGAATGAGCAGGCTTGGAGAGGATCTGTTGATAGCTTGTTCTGTCATCCAAAGAGTCATTTCTTAAAAGTCTGAGAAGATCCCATGTTCTTTGTCTCATGGACTCGCGTCGATTGAAACTCTTGAGGATCTGACATCAATATTTGCAGGGAAAACACCATCTCGAGATCCTCATTTCATGCGTCGTCTCTGTCGCAGCTTCCGTAGTGGTGGGCGCCGCCCGTTCCGCTTCCCCTCAGCCGATAGTCTGGGAGATCGGAGGATCACTTGTAGTGCTGCTGGCTGGATTGATGATCAGCTTTGAACTTGATAAGGAGAGGCATGATACGGTGAGCACTAATACCCGTCATGGGGCATTCTTATCCGAATGGATGGTGCCTTACAGTAATCCATTCAAAAAAAGACCCAGTCATGATGTATTTAGGATGAGTATCTCGAACGACCGAAAGAGATGAATGACTGGCGGCATTTGCTGACGCTCTGCGTGTACTTTGCATGGGCATATCTGATGGTAAGTTGTGGCTCATTTTCGCCGAGATGTTCTTACTCTCACCTCAAATTGACTAACTGAGAGGACAGTGGCATGACGATTTCTCAAGTACTCATTTTAAGGGCATCAGCATCCTCCTCTCAGCCATCTATCGTGCGCTCTTCCCCTCAAGATCATCGTCGATGCCTCTTATTATATGCATCTTCCTAATCTTCATCATGTTCCTACTGGACAACACGAGGGAGTATGTGAGTTGAAGTGATGCAGTCTTGACATTTCTTCGATTTTTGGCCCTCCACATTTTGAGCGGTTGTTGTCTGGGCCAGAAAACGAAGAAGTTCTGCAATTTTGAGCCTTATTTTATGACTTTTTTTAGATATCGCAACCATGCTTTCGTCGTTCCGGATTATGTTTTAGCGTTGTATCGATATTGCTATTATTAGCAGGAATTGTCGTATTCTTCTTTGCGTACAGTTGTAAGCTACTTTCATTCTAAAGAATGCACAAATCATGCAGCAGTGATCGAAAGTATAACTGCCTAATTAATTGATAATCGCACTATCCAGGGCCGGCCATGGAAGCACTCGTGTCTTCCCTTATCGTCTCGATTTGCTTATTCGCACACTGCTGGCGGTCACATATCCGAATGGTGAGGTCGTCGAGTTGTTATTCCCAACCCTCTCACTTTTAGCCTGAGTTTCTTACATCAAGGTTGTTTTGTCGAAAAGAAGTAACCTAAAAAAATGTATTTTTCTGCCAAAATATCTGAGAAATGTTATTATATTTAATTGAAGGACTACTTCGCCACCGTCTATCTGACTGCTCAGCAAGCAGCGGTTGCACAGCAACAACAATATCTCCAAAACTACATCCCGAACTACTTCCAGGTGGATTTCGCTCCTGGAGGATAGTGGTAGATATTACTGAATCCATGCTCATATTTGCACGGTGTTTACTTCATATCACAACTGTAGTCTTCTTAGTGTAGCAACGAGAGGTCAAGAGGGAAAAAAGGGTAGATGACGGATGGATTTATCATCAGGTTGAGACGTTGCTACACTAAGAAGACTACAGTACTTCTACATTATGACAAGAATTACCGAGTATTCCCTTTGATATATTCATATCACTATATTTATTGATCGATAAACTACATAA
Source organism: Pristionchus arcanus (assembly GCA_900490705.1). Lineage (NCBI taxonomy): Eukaryota > Metazoa > Nematoda > Chromadorea > Rhabditida > Neodiplogasteridae > Pristionchus > Pristionchus arcanus. The sequence continues at coordinate 164,088 of LS486319.1, forward strand.
CCTTGTATCATCCACATATATTTCCAGGTTCACTTTGCGCCTGGAGGATAGCAATATTTGTGTCATATTGTCAACATGTATCTTCATAGTACTCTGTGAATCAGTTCTTCTGAATAAATTGTATGGTTCCAACACAAATCTGAGAATATTTTGAAAGCTGCCTGAATTATTCTCAGATTAGTATTCTCAGAAGTATCTAGAGGTATCTAGAGGGGAACTATCCCGGTGGTGAGTATCTGTCACAATTATGATGTGAAGAACATCGCACCTTCCTGCTGTAACCTACTACTGACTCAACTATTCAAATAAAGTATTCAAACCTTCAATCGAGTTCTTTGTGGTCGCTACATTCGTCAGACCTGAATGGTGCATCCTCTTATCGCCACTCCACTGCTGCTGTGTAGTGCGGTCCTCACTGGCGCACTGATCGAATGGAGTTGGTGGGCGGTAGTACCATCCCTTCTCTGTCATATTCTGACCATACTATGGACAACCTATCAAGCGGAGCAGAGCCAGCAACAAATGAGGGTGAGAAAAATCGGTCTTTTTTGTTGCTATTGTGAAATATTTGATCGTAGGTTCGTCATAGCTACGCCCTTTCTGCTCTACTGGTAGTGAGTGAGATAGCCTGCATCGTCTGTGCATACTATTTCCAAATCACTACTAGAACTCTTGCATTGATGCACTTATCCCTGATCTTGCCGCACTGTTCCTTGCTGGAGATGGATTTCGGAGAGGAAGAGCAGAAGGTTTGCGTTTTCACCAATCTTGGTCGACCTTAATTTTCAGAGAAGCTCGAAATGGCTTGTCGTCGTGTTCCTGCCGCTCTCCATTCTGGCAGCTGTTTCGATAGGTGTAGTGTACAATCTTAGCGGTTGGGCAGCGATTCCTCTCTGCACATTGTTGCAGTACTCGTTGTATTATTCAGAGTGTGGAATACGACATGCGCACACGCTGGTCGGTTCTAATTTCGGTACTAGGTCGGATGAGAACATTCGGATATTCGTTTCATTTTGCTGGTGGGATTGAGCAAATTAGCAAATTAGTACAACCCTCAACCTTGTTTTTAAATACGCATTCAGATGGTTCTCATCCAAAGTAGCGCCTGACGTACGTTACTCGTACCTTCATATGAAAATTGCAGACACATCCTCGTCGATTTTCTATCGTACTATTCATCGTTCTTGTCTTTATGATATCAGCCTCATTCACTACTCACTTCCTCTATCCACTTCTATGCCCAACTACTGTGGTGGCCGCTTACACAATAACGTGTCTCATTTATATCGTGGAAAAGCAGATCGACGGGGTAATCATAAATCTTCCTGAGATTTGAGGAGGAAAGAAAGCGCGAGTGCTTCGCCTCATTCCAGACAATCAGTGCTCGACTTCGAGTCTTCCGGGCGCTACACCTTTTGCTAGCCATATGCTTGGGCGTGGCTTGGGCGGTCCGGATCGGAGAGTGGTTCTTCGCTCTTCTGGGTCTTTTGGATCTATGCACCTTCGCAATTTCATGGACTTTATGCGAGCAGCACATTCAGGTAAGAAAATCGTGGAATTCAATACAAAAATATCATTTAAGAATTTCAATCCTAATCAACCAGCACCCGTTGATAATCGTTCAAGATTTTTGGTCTTGATTTTCATATCTATTCTGGCTCTACAGGTATTATGGAAAGTGCCTTTTGTGATGCTTAAATAGTTTTCTGCAGATTTGTTGCTGCTTTGGGTTCTATTTCGCTGTTTTCAACTTCCCCTATACTATTCCGTTATTTTTGACAACGCAGTCAATCCTGCATTTGTTCCAAACGCACATTTCTTATCAAATCAAGGATACTCTAAAGCAGTTCGAGGTATGCATATTTGTCTTCTGATTCTACGAGATATTTACTTTCATAACATCAGGAGAAAAACGAACTAACATGCGGAATTGTTTGTGGCACCTTCTTAAGTCTGGTACTATGGTACGCGTACCTGTTCCACGCTCAAGATCCATTATGGCAACCAGTTTTGAATGGGTATATCTGGTTCGGTCTTTCCCTCCTAGACTTAGCATGTAACTCGATGACGGTGAGTTGTTTAGCATTTAGGGCCATCTTGGATTAATTACTAATTCCTTTCAGGTTGATGAATTGACTTATCTGAGAAACGAAGCAGCAGCGATTGAGGCAGAGAACTTGATGAGATGGCTGAATAGAGTGCCCGAGGCGGCGTAGATTATCGCATTGCTCAAATGTATCTCAAATCAACCTTTTCAACATTTTTTTTCATAAATGTGCTTCATTTTCAATTTGTTTTCTACTTCATAACCTACGCAAATCCAATTACATATCCGATTATGACCTTTCATGACCTGATTAAGCACAAGCGCTCGAAAAATAGTTAAAGAAGGTGTACCAGGAATATCTGGCAAACTGAGTTCTCGATGTGAGGTGTCGGGTCGCTGTTACCCGATAACACTTTCGAAACTCCGAAGTCACCATTTTTCGTTTGAACTGAGTTATGATCACTTGGCTGCGTGCCAAGTGACCCTGAAAAGCAGGGAACGAGCGAGAGAGCGTGTGAAATGAGGAGAGTGCCCCTCTCATTCCTCACTTTGCATAGTCACTCATGCGGTTCGTGGGACGCCTTCTTTAAAAGTCTATTCCATTAATAATTTGAAATGGCTGATTGGAAAAAATATGAGTACCATACTAACAGCGAGAGAAAAAATATATCCCGTGGCCGTAATCTATCGTTTACACGCTCGTCATAAATGTAAGATAAGGTACTGAGAAACTCAGTATCTACATGGAGAGAAGAATGTAAGATAGAAAGGATAAGAAGGTAGATAATTCCTATAATTATGACACCGATTTATTTTTGTTTTTAAAGAAGTCATTTGTCAATCGTTTGAATTTTGTGCTTACTGTAGGTATTCTGCTGTTTACTATTACTCGTCCTTCAATGGCGCGAGGTTATTCATTTCGTATGTTACTCTTGATCTAGTTTGATGTTATCAATTAATATTTTCTTGAAGTGGTTAGATTTATGCTAGAACTAGTCAATTTTGTATTTTGTGTGCAAATTGTTATTCAACCAGTCTTCAGATGGCTGAACACGCCACCTTCTCCATTCACTGGAAAGTGGATGACGTTGCTAAATTGACGACGACTGAAATATACTCGCCGATCACCTATGCGGAAGAGGTCCCGTGGTTAGTATTGTCATCTCCCAAACACTCGCTGAGTGATTCAATTATGCTGCGAACACTGTCGACGTCTAGACGAAAATGAGGGAGACAATCCCTCACATTTTTTTCACACATTCAAAATTTTTGACCACTCTGGGCGTCGAGAAAGGGGAGAATGAGGAAGTTCGTCTCTCTCATTTTGTCTAGACGTCGACACTGTTCACGGAGTTATTGCCGTAATTGATAAACCAAATACAGGTGCTTGAGTGTGGTCATGAATGACGGGCCGGAGGTGAACAACGAACGTTGCCTGGGAGTTTATTTGCATTGCAACTGGGAGAGCGAAAGTGAGGACTGGAAAATCGATTACGCGACTCAAATTCGCATTATTAACGAAAAAGAGGTCTTGTCAGCAGCAAAGGTACGGGGTTGTTCTGTTCTCGATATCTGATAATTAGATTTTGTTTCAGTTCAGTGGAAGCTTTGCCTATTGTTCAGAGGTCTTTAAAGGCTACCGAGATTATTTGCCTATGGAGGATCTGCTCAATGAAGATAATGTATGAAAAATGTTTGGGATGAAAAATGATAAAGGCATTGCAGGGATACATCAGCAATGGACAGCTGCACTTGGAAGCTCGAGTGACTGTTTTAAGAGTTTGGGGTATACGGTAAGCAAAAATTGGTGGAAAAAAAATTGGACAAAAAACGTAGGAAAAGGATTGCCATCGATTTTGATACTTGCGATCCTCCCCTGAGATGTGCGGCTCTACAGATTGGCGACCGAAAACTGTATGTTTCAAAAGAGGTATGTGGCTGAATGAAGTACCTGAATGTTTCAGTAATGTAGCTACTCGATTTCCAAAAAAAAAGTAAATTACAGCTTCTCGCAGAGCACTCTCCTGTATTCAAAGCTACCTTCTTTGGAAATTTTGAGGAGAAAGAAAAAGAGACGGTCACGTTTCAAGGATTTTTTTATGAAGTAACTTTAGTATAATTCGAACAAAGATAAAAATAGTTGGCGAATTCAGGAATTTGTTGACCTGCTCAATGTAATTTATCCAACTTCCTTCGAAATCACATCTAAATCTGTGTCGCACATTTTGGACCTGGCTGATCGGTTTCAAGTAGAGGTATTTGATATTTTATTGTGATTCAGAGCAACATGAAAGATTCGGAAATCCCAATCAACTAATTCCGTTCAAAGAACACCCGTTATTGTGCTTTCCAAAAGTTGTATCATTATAGTCAGTCCTGCATCGTGTGCAACAGTTTTTTATGAGCTCGAAAGAATTCAGCACGGTCATGAAACTGAGAATTGGCGAGCAATACCGACTCAAATTGCTTATCGTAAGCACTTTTTTTGCAGAATTGTTTTAGTCATGAGTGATGGTGTTTTTTCGACCCAAGTTTTATTTTCAGAGTCACTGCGTCAGATCCTTCACTGACGTGGCGCAGATCCAGGCAATTAAGGTATTGCAGATTTCGAAAATATCTATTTGTATTCTTTTTTCCAGAAAACTCCCCACTTCATGCATTTTTCCGATACGCTCAAAGCTATGATCTGCGAGAGAATTGTCGAATTTTGAATGTTTGTCTTCAGTGATAAAATATTTATTGTTGAAGTTGCGAAAAAAACACGTGTCGAAAAGAAAAATCAGCAATTACAAATAGTTCCTGTTTTTTTTTAGTTTCGCAAGTGCTGCCAGTGGGTAGATGAGTCGATTGTGTGGTAGTACATCAATCCCGTAGCCACCCGGTGTGGATCGGACGCCTCCAACTGAACATTTACAGACTTCACAATCTATTGCTTTGTCTAGAAGTCGTTAAATTTATTTTTTATTTTTTTATATTTTTTCTTTGAATTTGAATTAATTTTATGGCCTTCACATGTTTTGTGTTCAGATGACAGAGCACACTACCTTCACCATCCACTGGGAAGTTGACGACGTTGATAAATTGCCAACGACTGATAGATACTCACCTATTACCTATGCGGAAGAGGTTCCGTGGTTAGTATTGTCGTCTACGAACTCTTGCTAGTGTGCTAATGCATATATTTCATTGCTCATTGATATAAAAATTGGCAATATTTATCATAGTTGCTGAACTATAGAGCTCAAGAAATGATACCGCTGTCGCTTAATTTCACACTTTTTCTTGTTGACCGAGCTGGGGAGGGAGTGTGCAAAATAATGAACAAACGGTGGTATCATTTCATGAGCTCTACTGAACTATGGCTAACAGCTTCCTAGAGTTGACTTACGACTGTAATATTGCTTGACGTGGATACATCTTTGCCTTTTACAGAACTATGAATTCAGGAGATTAAGTGTGTGTGTTAATGACGGCCCGGAAGTGAACTATAAGCGCTGCCTGGGCGTTTATTTACATTGCAATTGGGAGAGTGAATGCGAAGACTGGAAGATCGACTATTCCGCCCAAATTCGCATTCTTAACCAAAATGAGGTCTTGCTGGCACAGAAGGTTCGGGATTTTAATGCGCTTAGTATTTTACGATATAACTATATTTTTTTCAGTTCAGTGGAAGTTTCTCCTATTCTATGGTGGTCATTAAAGGCTACAGCAATTTTCTACCAATGGAGGACCTGGTGAACGAAGACAATGTTCGAAAAATGTTTTGATTGAAAGAAACGCAAATGCAATTTTTCAGGGATACATCATCAATGGAAAGCTGCACTTGGAAGCGCGAGTGACTGTCTGGAGGGTTTGGGGCATACGGTAGGTAAAAATTATAGGAAAAATGAAAAAAAATATTTGTAGGAAAAGGATCTTCATCGATTTTGATGTCTGTGATCCTCCTCTTCGATGTGCGGCTCTACAGATTGGCGACAGAAAAGTGTACGTCTCAAAAGAGGTGTGTGGTCTAAAATATCTGAACTGGATTGCAATTTAGTTTCTGTAAATAACATAACCAGTGGATGTGTATTTCAGCTACTCGCACAGCACTCTCCTGTATTCAAAGCTACATTCTTTGGAAATTTCGAGGAAAAAGAAAAGGATACGGTTACGTTCCAAGGAATTGATTATGAGGTAGGTATGACTAGTTTTCTGAGGGGGATATTAATAATTAGAATACCATTAAAAATGTTCAAAAAATCAGGAATTCGTTGACCTGCTCAATGTAATTTATCCGACTTCTTTCGAAATCACGTCTAAATCTGTGTCGCATATTTTGGAGCTGGCCGATCGATTCCAAGTTGAGGTATGCTTTGTTCTTGAATTTTACAAGTAACCTGAAAGATTAGGTAGCTTTGTTTAGCCAAATTCGAGCAAAGGACTATTGTGTCTGGCTTTCCAAAAGTTGCATCATTACAGTCAGTTCTCCATCGGATCGAGCAATTCTATATGAGCTCAAAAGAGATCTCTACGACCACCAAACTGAGGATTGCCGAGCAATACCGTCTCAAATTGCTTATTGTATGTGTTTCTGAATTGAATAATTATTATTCTTTTACATCATAGCCCTTTAGTCTCAATTTGCAATATCGTTAGAGATAGCAAAATGCTTTTCTTTCGAAACCAATTAATCTTCCCTTTTTCAGAGTTTCTGCGTCAGATCGTTCACTGACGTGGCGCAGATCCAGGCAATTAAGGTATTTCTCAATTTGAAGCTCACAATTAATTTCAATTCTATTTTCAGAAATCTCACCATTTCATGCACTTTTCGGACACGATCAAGGCTATGATCTGCGAGAGAATTGTCGATTTTTGAATGTTTGTGTTCTTCAATAAAACTTGTTGTCAAAGCTTGCTGTTGAAGCCCGTAGTTTGCGAAAAATGAAAAATATTCAAATGATAAAACTGTGTCAAGTTCTATTATTTTTGGAAGATCCGGCCAGGAGGTAGATTTGGTCTAAATGTGGTTTCCTTTGGATGTTACCAACATCAATCCCGTGGTCTTCCGTTGTGGATCGGATGCCACCAACCGAACTCTATAAAAGGAGTCCCTCTTATCATTTATTTCTAGTTTCTTACGAGATACCTGTAAACTTTGTTCTTACGAGTCTCCTCTTATTTATTTTCCTTTCCTCTACAACTTTAGCATTGTTTACCTTAAAATATTTTTTATGTTCATATTTTTGCTTCCAGTATTTTCCCATTACGTGTAAATAAGTTTCCCTCTGGCATCGCTCTTTCAGTCACACTTATTAGTTACAAATAAGCGTGCTAACACTACTTTTCTTCTCACAATTGTTGCATTTGTCTCAGAACGAGATGGCATACTCTGTCACCTCAACCATCGTTCTCTACACAATCTCAATCGTCTACGGAGCTCTCCTTATCTGGGATTGGGACGCGAGCATTCCGACTCTCTGCGTACTCGCTCTGCTCATCGATTCGGCTTGGAATCACGGCGTGCAGTCGAATGATCTTCAGACAGCGGAAAGAAGCACTAAGAAGGTATGAAACCTTAATAACCAATGAATTACTCACTCCAAGCCAGTGCCATTGTAACCCAATTTTCCAGGACCCCAACGAGCCTCGTAAGGCGGTGTCGCCCTACATGTTCTGGTTGAAAGACAACTTTGCTCACATCTCCAAACCAGGAATGTCATTTGAAGACGTTTTTCGACAGGCGAGGGCCGAATTTAATGATATCGAGGTAAGTAATACTTGTTCTTGCCCGAACGTATCAATTATCATCCTCCGTTTAGGACAAGTCCAAGTGGGAGAAATTAGCAGCGGGAGACATGGAGAGATACGAAATGGAGATGACATCTTACAATCAAGAAATTGCTGAAGCAACGGCCAAGCTCAGAGCAAGGAAGGTAGGTATCCAAATTAATCGATAATTTCTGAAAATAGTCATAGTCGAGAATTAAAAATGAGAATTTTCTAGCGAAAACAAACACTTAAATGTTATCTAGGTACTCGATTAATTCAATTTTTAGGACCCCAACGCGCCCAAGAGAGCAGCATCACCTTACATGCTCTGGCTCAAAGAGAACCGCACTCGCATTACGAAGCCCGAAATGTCGGTACTCGAAGTATCGAGAGTGGCCGGAGCAGAGTGGAATGCAGTGAAGGTACGTGAAATCTAATCGATAACGGTCATCTATTGTATAAGTCTACTTCATAATTACTCGAGCAAGACGGTGACAGAGCCCGACCTAATTGTAACGAGGAAAAATGTCTAACATCGTTCCTTTACCATTATGGATCATTCATTCAGAACAAGTCCAAATGGGAGAAACTGGCAGCGGAAGATGTGAAGAGACACGACAGAGAGATGGCTACTTACACCGCCTCGTCCTAAGAGGGTTCCCGTTGAATACGCACGAATATGATTTTTACAGGACCCCAAACAAATGAGACTGATATTTTGCTGTCCTATTGATATATCACGTTTGTCCGCTGCATGTTCTCTGCCTATCAGTAACTCATCTCTAATTGTATTTTCCAATCTGTTCTTACTCGATAAACATTTCCTACATTTCGCAATAGAGAAAGCGCGCGCAACACGTATGACTAGGGTTCCGCAAGAAACTCACTTGGGACCGCAAACAAAGGAGAGAGGGATGTTTCAAATTTTAATTGGAAAGGGGAAACGTTTCCCTCATTTTACTATGCCATTTTCCATGTTTCTTTTATTGTGAGGACGAGACGAGAAACGTTTTCCCTCATTTCCCACTCCAAATTCCGTCACGACCGGTGGAGCGAAGTTCGAAATGAGAGTGAAATGAGAGCGAATTCAGAGTGAAATCAGTTGAGTTTCAACCATCACTACACTCAATTTACCTCTCAATAAGAACAAAGGAAAATGAAACACTTCGAGAAACGTTTCCCTCTCATTTCGACCGAGAAACGTTTCCGAAAGAAACACGAATGAGGGAAACGATTGGTTCATTTTGAGTTTCTGTTTCGAAATGTTTCACTCGCGGAATCCTACGTCTGACCTTGTTTCATGACCTCTCGACTGGTTTACTGTTTCGTGACCTGCCTACGTGACTTTCGCAATAGTGTACAAACATACACACATCGGGAGACATCTCTCCTTTATATAAAGTAGATACTTTATTTGCTTAAAAATATGCAAATTGCAAATAAAAGACAGAATATATTCAAAATACAATCTGATAGGTCACGTAGCGGCCCGCTACGAGGGAGGGAGAGGGTAGTGGCCCGTTATTACTCGTTATTACCGGCTACGTGCATACATGCCTCACCCTAACTCCGCCCCCTTCCTTTCCCACTCCCTCTGCTCACTCTAACCCGGTGAGTCTAGAGCTCTAATTATATATTGATCGAGACGCGGCAGCAAATGAAATCGTAGCGGTAAAAACGGGTAATAACGCTACCCTCTTCCTCGCCGTAGCGGGGCCGTTATACCGCTACCGTTTAGCCAACCCTAGTAGAATCCCAATCGCCGATTGACACGCCGCGGGTCAATCCACACCAATGCAAACGAGCTACGGCAAGTGAGGTGATGTGGGATACGGTAAAGCTACGGTAGACCCTTGTTTGGGTTGAGGAAAGGAACCACCAAAGACCTCAGGAATGAGATAGGGCCAGAGCCTGG
>LS486323.1:0-13334 GCA_900490705.1 Pristionchus arcanus
ACAAAAAGAAGGGAGCCTTGATTTCACTGAATGTTTGAAGCTGCTTTTGACAAGGTTCGCCCCCACAGAATTGGCTGATTTTTGGTTGAGGCATTATTTCTAACTCATAGAACGATTCAATGATAAAAATGAAAAGGCGCATCTTATAACTCGCTCTCAATATAATAAAGAAAAAATCATCAATATTTCGATGCTGAAGTTGAACGTGTTCGCCCCCATCATTTTCTTTCTAATTTTTTGTATGTTTTCTCTACAAGGTGGGCTTGTCATTTTTTTCAAAAAATGAAGAGGCGCATCTCTTAATTAGCGTTTTAATTGGAAAAAACATAACTACAACGCCTTTTTGAATTGCCACATTTCGACGTTTACCACTAGTGGCACGTACCTCTCCCCGGCTCTCAATTTTTATTTCCTGGTTTGCATGTCTCTACCTATTACCTTTCCAGTTCAGTCATCGTGGGAACTAACTACAATACGAAAAAGGCTCGATTATGGGGTGAAGTGAGGAATGCATTATGAATACAAAATGAATTATATTGTAGGGAAGACTACATGAATTGATTGCATTGAAAGAAGAGAGCAGAGCAACGGCAGTTATGATTAATGTTGATCGATTGAGTTGTATGCAACAGGTACAGAGAAGATAAAAGTGAGGATAAGATGAAGTAATATCAGAGTGAACTTCATTCCATTTTCCGTTGTCCTATCTTCGATCGATTCAATCTCGTCCTATCTATATTCTCATTATATGCAAGAGATGAAGTGGCACGATTACAGATTGCACTTGCACAAGTACCATATCTGAGGTAAGAGGATGATTGAAAGGAATGGGATATAGGAGAGTGTTGAGGAAACGATTGATTCGACTAAGGACAGAAGATTCATCGGTACTCCTTCCTTGCTGGAGTGAAAATGCCGTGTGAGCGAATATTAATAGGTGTCAATGATTGAGAAGTGGACTCATTCAGAGTTTACTCAGAAGAAGATCTTCGTTTACGAGAACAATGGTTGAAAAAGAGATTGAATGAAGCTGTTGAGAAAGAGGAAAAGGAGAGAAATAAGAATACGATGAGGTGGGAAGAAGAATGGAAAATTGAAGATAATTAGATAATTGGAGGGGTCCATCCATTGCCGTTGTGGGATACACGAATACAGGCAAGACATCACTCATTAAGAGGTATCATATCTTCCCTTCTTATCATTCAATTAGATATTGGGTGATTTAAGTAATGGATAATATTTAGACTAACAGGTTCATCATCTCTCCATCCTTTGAATAGACTCTTTGCTACTCTTAATATGAGTGAATATTCCGCTAGACTTCCATCGGGAAGAGTTATCACACTTGCTGATACTATTGGTATATTCATATTTCCCTCATTTAATAATATGTGTAAATTGAGGTTTCCTCTATGATCTTCCTCTTGATCTTCTCTCTTCATTTCATGCAACTCTTGCTCATGTTGTACACTCTGTATCGACAAATTATATGTATATTTACAGATATTCTTTATATATTTCAGGATGTTATTCTTCACATTCGAGATATTTCTAATCCTGATTGGAGAGCACAAGACGAAGAAGTTATGAAGACATTAGAGAGATTGGGATTGGATGATGAAGGGAGAAAGGATAGAGTTATCACTATTGATAATAAGGTATTGTATTGTGAGATTATGATGGATGAATATTGATTTTAGATTGATAAGGGAGGATCATCGGGAGATGATTCAGCATGGAGAATATCGTGTAGAAATGGAGAAGGAATCAGAGAATTAATAGGAGAGATGGATAGAATGGTTAGAGTGCGAACGGGTGCAAAAGGAAGGATTATCTCACTTCCATTCAGTTCAAATTCAATACAGTATCTATATAGGTAAGTATTGAGGAATTAGCTTGATCACAAATGTATCATTTGAAAGTGTGAATTTAAATATGTTTCAGTGAGGGATTCGTTGTTGATGAACCACAATCTACAGATACTCATTTGAAATTTCATGTGAATATGACTGACGACGAATTTGAGAAGTTCAAAAGTCATTCCAAGGATAGGAGTAGGACTAGGAAAGAGTAATTTCTTTCTTCGAGTTTTATGTTGTTAGTTCTGTTGAAGTTGAAAGTTTGTTTGTACATAGAGATAAAGTATTTTCTTCAAGAGCAACGTAATTCGTTTATTTCGTGAAGGATTCTACGTATAATCGTGCTGAAATATCTGAAGAGAATTGGATCAAATGACAAGTGTTTATTATAGGAAAGAGAACGACCGTTGATTGAGATGGTAAGCCATCCCCTTAGTTTTATTGTTGAACATTCATATTTGACTGTATGATATTATTTAGCCCACTCTCTCATTGGATGTTAAATGGAATCTGGTGAATATCACTGATCTCGAACCAGTTGATCATGAGAATTTCCGATGGCATTTCAAGGTATCATAGTAAAACAAGTCATCTTTTATATGTTGTGGTTACTATTGTGAATTCAGTGTTCTTCAGGTCAAATGCACTAATTGTGGAGAAGCGAAGGAGAATTGGCATTATATCATAATCAATGAAGAAATGGAAGTAAGTGAAGGAGAGTATTATTGAGTAATGTGATTCTCTCAGGTTCCAGGCAGTCGTGGAAGTGCCCATCTTGTTGAGAAATGCAAATTATGTCAGAGAGTTAATACATTAAGTGAGTCCTTCTTCCATTCTCAATATCCATTGATTGCAGCTATCATCGAGGATTCAATGAAATCGTATTCGATTGAGAAAAATGAGGAATTCCAGTCCATTCTACAGATGGATTGCAGAGGAATCGAACCATATGAATTTGATCCCAGAGTGAGAATAAAAGAGGGGAGAAACTGGAGATTGTAAGTATAATATGTATATTGAGAACGATTGGAAGGGAATTGGTCCCGAATCGAATTCTCCTTTCGATGAAATCGATCTGACTGAGAAGGAATGGAGTGAATACGATGAGAAAATTCAGGTGAGATCATCTACTCTTTTTTATTATTAATTCTCTAGGTATAATAATAAAAATTTGTGTATCAGGAAGCAGTGGAGATAAATTCGTTCGAATTTCGATTCTCACATGTTCATAATAAGAAGTAAGAGAGTGATCTACCTTTTCTTCTCCTTTAATCTACTGCCATGGTACACATTATGTATGTCGGTTATTGATTCCCCTTCAATTCTGTTATTGCCTGCAATTGAAAATGACTACTATAATTCATGTAAAATAGTCCATCGTCCACTTGTTTCGTTTACTTTTGATCGCTTGATAGGGAGATAAATTCATAAGTTGCTCAAATGAAGAAGTCACACAGAAATGAAATGGCAACATTTGATAGCTTCTCGGGAAAGTAATCTAAAATGATTTATTGTGGCTGATACTGAAGAGGAAAGAGGAAGAAACAAGATAAGATTAGGTGAAATCATAGTTCGAAGGTACTTTGAGAAGGGAAATGGTATACTAATCGCGTCGAGAGAGGTATGTCTAGATAGAAACGATAGTGTGGCATTCCTTCAATTAGTTGTATGAGGTAACTCTACCCTTCGATATCCTTCTTCCATCTGGTTACTCCTTGATGACCTATCCTCATGGAGAAATATCCCCTTTCCTCTCTCCTAATCTACAGTAATCCGAGTAGGATGTTATTGTGGCGATGCGTGACGGGTTACAACCATGTCTCCCTCCTCCCCCTAGGGACACCCCTTCCTCCTCCCTCCTCCCCCCCCCCTCTCTCCTCTGCCTGTCCATCGAAGTGACAACCTCTGCTTTATTAGACACACTCCTTGTAGGGTCATGAATAAAAGAGTAGATTAGAGAGAAAAGCAAGGGATAACTCCCCCATTGACTAGAATTGATTCAGCTATTCATTACTGTGAGAGAAGGAGAGAAGATACCATCCCATTGACTAGAATTCACTCAGCCTATCTATGGAAACGGTAGGGATACGGTATGTATACCCTATTGACTAGAAGATACTCAGCATAAAGAAATACAATATAATCACCGTGTGTTAACCGTACTAAAATGAACAATATAAAACTTAGCGATAAGAAATATAAAAATGACGTCTTGGATGACTAGAGGAGTATAATGTAATGTATATGGAAGTATGTGAATATGGAAGGAATAATGGAGATGAGATCAATGAAGCTACGAGAAGATTAATTGAGAAGGGAATATTGCACGACCCCGACCATTTATATCAATTGATTAGGAATGGAAGTTATGATTAGGAAGGAATTCTTTTGGAGTGATTAGCTGTATGAGAGACACGAAGGAAGAGGAGATTGACTAGATGGAAAATGAGATCAAACAGTTTCAAATTTGATAAGACCATGTGGAAGAAGGGAAAGAGGTGATGATAAAGTACAATTATGAGATTTGAGATGCTTCTTTGATGGAAATGAGAGAGTACAGAGATTACAGATTGAAGATGATTCCTCACGGGGTTTATGCCATCGACGATGAGATGCTAGATTAGCAGGGCATGAGAAGATCTGTGATGGAAAATATATTAGAGAGAGGGGGAGGGGGAGATCGTACCTTATCACAATCAGGACATCGATATTCTTCATGAGAGATACGAGGACAACGATGTTGAGCTAGACGGAAGACATCATCATATCGAACCTGAGAGGAATATGGTAGGGATATGGATATGATAGAGAGAGAGAGAGAGAGGGGGAATACCTTGCAGAGAGCACAGATGCAATCTCCAATAACATTAGGAATCTTCTGAATGGCAGCAATTGATTCTTCTGAGATTGATACAAATGCTGCTGTCTCGTCTAATTCATCAGCGACCTTCTGGAGTTCAGATGGAGGAGGAAGAGATGAAACATCCTGAGATAAGGAGAGGAATGAGAGGAGGGAGGCGAGGGGGAGGGGAGGAAGTACCTTAATGAACATTCCCGATACAGGGGAATTCGTCTCACAGTCATTCTCCATTCTTCTCATTTGTTTATTCTTCCTCTTGTCTTCTGTAGTGGAATGACGTTTACGAGAAGAAGAAGGGAGAGGAGAAGGATGATCATTGTCTATCGATGCATTCTGAAGGAGAGGACGATGAAGGGGGGCTCGAATCACTAATAGTACACTAAAGACGACACACCTCACTATTAGTACACTAATAGTTTCACTAATAGATTACTAATTAGGGTACTAATAGTGAAACTATTAGTGTACTAATAGTGATCCAATACCAGAGCAGATTCGATCCGCGCACCTCCGATCCAAGAGTTGATTCAAGAGTGGACCCAAGAATCGCCGACCCAAGATCCGATCCCAGAATCACGGATTCCGATCGTACAGTGGATCCTATATTGCCCACTGATCATACGGATCCTCGAAGACCATCGGAGCCTTCCAGATGGAATGGAGAAACAAGAGATAGAAGTGAACATCATCCTTCTCATCCCTCATCCCATCCTAGTCAATTCGATCGATCTCATTCTATTTCATCTCCTCAGGTATTCGAGTGAAGAATGAATGGGGTGAATACACGAGAGAAGCACTCACTTGAGAGAACGAGAGTACTGTATCCCCTCCCCAATCGATATTCCTTCCCTCCCTCCACCACCACCGTATCCATCCCTGAGTGCTTACTGTACCCGTCAATTGCAACCATTGAATTACAATCGGTCACTCTAATCGATTGATCTCTCCTTTCCTGATTGATCTTTGATCTTTTCAGATCGTGAACTGCGATCCTCGTGGATCGGCCTCTCCCACTCCCAATCTCAGAGGAACTTGCGATTGCAAGGTAAGAAGGGCGATGATACATCCTTTCTTTTTTGAGATAGTTTTTGATGTGGTTGATATGGGGTGATCCGCTCTATTAGTCTCCGTGCTAATTGCCGGAAATGGAAGGGAGGGGAGGGAAGGGAGGGGAGACTCACCTTGAGAATGGATACTGTATTCTGTTGTAGTTGAGATAGAGCAATGAATGATGCGAGGAGTTGAGGATTCTGCCAGAGGAAACTAAATTGATTGAATGAAGATAAGGGAAGATAGTGAATGATATCACTTGAATGGAGAGAAGACTTCTGATGGAAGAGGAGATGATGATGAAGTAAGTGAAGATGATGATGATGATGGAGATGGAGTTGAGAGAAGGGAACGGACTAAGAAGTCACCCATCTGAATCATGAGATTGAAGGAATGGAAAAATGACTACGGGAGAATACGGTAGGAGAAGGGAATGAATGAGAGAGAAGAGGAATGGAAAGAAGTGCCTGAGGGGTAGGAGAGAGACTCCGCCTTCTTTGACAGAAGGAAGGAAGGGAGAAGGAAGGGAAGGAGGGAGGGGGAGGGGAGTGAGGACCAGGGCTGGGAACAGAAAAAAACAGAAAATTGTCAGAAAATCTCCATTTTCAGAAATTCTTTGCATTGAATCTATGCTTTTTATATCTCAAAAAATGTGAAATACCATCGCTCGTAATTGTGTCAATTTTCTAGGGACTACTACATGTCTCCGATTTATGAAAAATATTTTTCGGAGCATTTTTTTCTGTTTTATTTTCTGTTTCTGAAAACAGAAAATCTCATGCTACGGCTTATAGAGAAATGCTTGACTTCTAATTTTTTGCCCTAGAGTTGATATTATGGAGACACATATATCGAGATATAAAAATCCTAAACTAAGCGGGAAACATTTGAGCTAGCACCATTTTCTGTTTTTTCTGTTCCCAGCCCTGGTGAGGACAGACGGTAGGACTGATTACCATGAGAGAGAGAGGAAAGAAGAAGCGATAGAAAAGATTGATGAGAGAGAAACTGTTTGAACATCCACAATCTACTCGACACAATATAATGGATCTACGAACTTCACTCCTTGCGAAATCACTGGATTAAAGTTATTCAACCTTGTCAAAATATTATCCCGATTTTAACAGTGGAGCGAAGACTGTGAAGAATCTTATTGAACATATTCAATTATTCAATTTGTTTTTTTTTCAAAGTGAGAACATTTGTGTGATTTTTGAATACAGTATCACAGAGTGTCACACTGTTTTCTTCATTTACTGTTCATATTCTAATCGAGTTGTGAGTCTTTTATCAATTGAATGGAGTCAATCTGTATCCAAAGTATAGAGTATCCGAAGGTCAGAATTTCCCCAAGGGGAAGCTCAATTATCTGATTGGAATAATGAAGTGGATGAAAGAGGAAGAAGAGGAAGATAACACCTGGAAGAGGTTCCCTTCTGATTGAAAGGAGTCCACTATTACTATAATGAGAGTGATTATTCTTATTCTCTCTCTCTCTCTCTCTCTCTCTCTCTCTCTCTCTCTCTAGAGGTAGATGAAGCAGTCGGAATGAGTGAAAGAGACGAAAGAGATGGAAGAGAGAGAGAGGGAAATAGGAAGTGGATGAGGAAAAGGGAAGAATATCGAAGAAAGATGAGAGAGAATACCGAGATTGGAGTAGAAAGAGAGTTATTGAATGTGATCGTTGATCCTTCGTTGAGAATGGAATATTCCTAAGAGGAAGGATAGATTATGAGTGAAGGATCACTATCTCATAATCCCCTCTCTCTCTCTAGAAATAGTGCCAGACTGTAATAATGCTTGATACGAGAGTGATTCTCTCCATGCAGGTGCACTATGGCGTAATAAGTGGGATGACCTGACAGACTACCGTATTCGAGAGGAAGAGAGGGAGAGAAGAACCCGCTAATCAAACACAAGACAAAATGACAGACGGATTGAGGCAGATGTTGGTTAGAAGAGAAGAGAAGAACGAAGAGAGAAGAGAAGTGAGAACGGATGAATTGATGAAGATTACTGTAGAGAGATATTCCATCTTGTGAAAATGGAGGTTGGGAAGGAAAGGATTAGTGATGAATACAGATGGTTGGATACAGTCAATGGAATGTAGAGGGAGAGGGGGGGGGGGAGGGGAACATGGGTCTTATGTCTACTCATCGAGTATTCTGTATGGAGACCATACGATATGAAGAGGTTAATTGATGGCTTTAGAGGAAGGAAAATAAAGAAGTGAATGAAGAGTTGAGAAGTGAAGTGAAGTGAAGGGATGAATGGGAATGAAGAGGGGAAAAGAGACGATGGATACAACGACACTTGGATACGAATATACTCATTGACGTCTCTCTTCAATGATGACATTCACAATCATTTCACCTTCAATTTATATTTTACACTGACAATGTGCAGACTAACGAAATACTATATTGTAGTCAATCTTGTAAATGGGAAGAAGTGTTCAATCTGAGGGGCAATTCATTCATTCTCATCTTCAATGCGGTAAACCATTCCTCTCTCTCGTCAATTAGCCATTGTCCTCCCATCTGCACTCTATTCCTTCACACTTATTAGGGAGGGTTTAGCATGCAGCTGGCTGTTGGAAGGGATGAAGAGGAGGAGGAGGGGGAGAGGGAGAGGGGCAGGTGGAGGAGGGGAGGGGGGAGGTCTCTCTCTCTCTCTCTCTCTCTCTCTCTCTCTCTCTCTCTCTCTCTCTCTCTCTCTCTCTCTCTCTCTCTCTCTCTCTCTCTCTCTCTCTCTCTCTCTCTCTCTCTCTCTCTCTCTCTCTCTCTCTCTCTCTCTCTCTCTCTCTCTCTCTCTCTCTCTCTCTCTCTCTCTCTCTCTCTCTCTCTCTCTCTCTCTCTCTCTCTCTCTCTCTCTCTCTCTCTCTCTCTCTCTCTCTCTCTCTCTCTCTCTCTCTCTCTCTCTCTCTCTCTCTCTCTCTCTCTCTCTCTTCAATCCTACCTTTCGACTGTCGATTCTATTAAATATTCATTGTTTATGGATGAATCAGTGGACGAATCTCATTATTATCCGAGTGCGCTCCAATCAAAGAGAAGCGACAATTCACAAGTTACAAACGATTACTTTATTTATTAACTACTATGTTAAATCTCATACGATTACGATTACGATTTACGATTATAACACATCTATCAAGAGGTCAGGTTAAGTGAGAGCTCTGATGTGCATGGCGTTCCAACTGGTTTCTTTCGTTCCAACCTTGCTTCGTTGAGAAAGTTCAGGCTAACAGTCTTGCGGAAGATATCGCTCCATCTTGTCATTGGCCGACCTTTTCTTCTTTTCCTTCGTGGGAAATCTCATTCAGTAAACTGAAACGCCCTCAACATAAATTTATCGCAATATGCTTTTTTGTGAGGTTCTTTTTGTTTTGCCGGCGTTAAATGACGTGATGTGTATGACGATAGGAAACATCAACTAAACATAATGCAGTGAATGATAGATAATCAATGAATTTCTCGATGATCTCCCATAATCAATCTTCTCTCCCATTACCCTTGTATACAGATGGTATACATCGATCATCACTCTCTATGCTACTCCCCCCCCCCTTCCCCTCCCCCTCCCTCTCTCTTTCCAGGTGCTTCGTCCCTTGAGGGCATACAACATGTGGGGATAGACATGCATAATCCCCCCTATCCATTCCCCCTTTTCCACCTTCTGTTCATATACTTGTCCCTTCGATATCAAGTAAGACTCTTCCATTGATCTGATTGAATAAGGAAGCCGATTCTCAGTGGGGAGTCGTCATTTGATTGATCAGATGGTCAATGGATAGATCAAAGGGAAAAGAAAAGGGAAGTGAGAAGGAGAGGACTCATAAATGGAATGGACGGAAATGGACTGTGAATGGAAGAGAGATTCACCACCTGCCTTACGGCTATTACTGTACTCGAGGCAGAGAGAAGAAGAAGAAGAAGAAGAAGAAGAAGAAGAAGAAGAAGCTTATGTGAGAGGGGAAGTGAAGGGAAGACTGTCTGTGACATTCACATTCAACACGGAATAAAGAACACTATTGTAGTCCAGAAAATGAATCTAAGGATCAAAATGGAATTGTACCAAATTTATCTTGTTACTTCATGTGATTTCATTCTTCCATTTACGCCACATTAAAGAAGGTGTCTCACGAATATCTGACTAACTGTGCTCTCGATGTGAGATGGTGGGTCGCGGATACCCGATAACACTTTCGAAAATCCCAAGTACCCATTTTTTTGTTTGAACAAAGTTATGATCAATTGGCTGCGTGCCAAGTGACCCTGAAAAGCAGGCAACGAGCGAGAGAGCGTGCGGAATGAGGAGATCGCCCCTCTCATTCCTTACTTTGCATAGTCACCCGCGCGGTTCGTGGGACGCCTTCATTAACTATTGGGATCGAATTCTTTTTGCTTTTTTTCGTCTAATTCCTACTAAGGTTCTCTTGAGTAATACTTCTGATCTGAGTCTCACAAATGATCAGATGTTGCCATGGGACCATCCTTGCATTCGTATGTGCCATCCATCGTAAAGACAATATTTTATTATGCTAGACATCTGTAATGACTATACATACACATATGGTGTGAGTATCATTGTGGTATTTCTCTCGATAAAATGATTGCATCTCGAGAGTTATCTCATCCTATCGAGAGGGAAACATTACGCAATCGGGAGAATTAATAGCTTTGAGAGGGAAGGAAGGAAGGAGGGGAAAGTGTCTAGTCCTTGGCACCTTTACGGGAATAAGAAAAGCCCTACTTGGGAATGCAACCTTGAACCACAAGATGAATTGTATTCATTATCCTAAGAGATCTGGAAGATTACCAAACTCAAAGTTTGTGAATTGGGAAAGAAGATTTAATGCTTGAGCACCGTTTGAATTCGATGAAGAAGATGATTGAGGAGATCCTCTGAGAGAATTATATTATGATTATATTTAGAAAGTAATAACCTTCTTCCTCCTCCTCCTCCCATGAATCCTTGTGCTATAAGTGAAACAATATTATTCCCGAATTCTCCACTTCCTGATGGTTGACCGAAGATATTTCCATTTGATGATGGAAGCGAAGAAGGAGAAGGAGAATGATGAGATGGAGGACTATTATTATTATTATTATTAACAAGTGATATGATAAGATAACTAACGGGAAGACTCTTGATGGTCGAGTAAAAGATGGAAGAGGTGCAAGAGTTATTGGAGAGAATCCAATTGTTGTTGAGAATGGACGAAGAGTTGTTGATGGAGAAAGACGTTCTGAATATTCATTCTTATCATTCTTCATTCTTGAAGTCTACGATCAATGGACTTTGTCTGTCATTGAAGGATACGAAGAAGAGTGAATTGAATACCTCTGCACAGCATTGCTAACTCTTCACAAACTGCTTGTCTATCAAACAGATTTGCATTCGTATCTCTCGTCTTGCATCCAGGGAACCAAAACTGATCACAACGGCCAGTTTCCCTGCAGAGATCAAAGATCAATCATTGATGCTCAAACCATTCCCTTTCTCTTCCCCTCCAGAGATCAAAGATCAATATTCGATGGTCAAACCATTCCCTTTCTTCTCTTACTCACTTCTCACATTCAATCTCGGAATAAAGTGTAATGGGAAGAAGAAAGTGATAGTGATTACAACAGAAAGAGACAAGAGTGATCAATACCTATTGTATGTCCATTTTCGAGTGAATCCACAGAATCTTCCCGTTGGTGCTTCCATTTGACACAGTTCAGAGATATCAACTGTAATCACATCATTGCAATTAGATACAAAGGAAAAAAACTGTGAATGACGTAGGCAATAAATAGGATCGAGTTAGTTTCAATTGTTTCATTCTTACCCTTGTCAATCTCTTCTTCTTTATCTTCCTTGATAGAGGGAGAAGGAGGAGACATAGTAACGAGAGAGAAAGGATTGATTACAGAAGGAGGAAGAGGACCACCATTCGCTGATTGAATACACTCAAAACATTCATTATTTATTTTTTAGAAGAAGAGAAATTGAAAGTGTACTGCACCTTTTCTGGGATAATTTTGCATTGATTTGATGACTCATCTCTGAATTTATTCGCTGGTCTGGAAGGGGAGAAGATAAGAGAAAGATATTTAAATCAGTCTTACCGTTGACAGATTTGTCGAGGGAAATCACAAGTGAAAGGTTTGCATTCTGATGTAGAGACACTTACGAAGTCAGCATTCGAAACGAAGTCTTCACCTATAGAGAAGATTGCGAATGAAAGGAAGGAAGGACAGTAGAAGATTATCTCACTTTCTATTCATTCTTTTCTTTCAGGACCCTTTAAGAATGAGTCATTCTTCCTTCTGTTACGGACCAGTTTTAGCTATTGCCATTTATGTTGCTGTATGTCATCCATCTACACTGTCACTCACAATAGCCCAAAACTGGATGATAATATCCATTGTCAAATTTCGATCCTATCTGATTGTTTCTATTGTTTTGATCATTAATTAAGATAAGGGTGATCAACATGAGTTCACTAGAGTAGATTGAATAAGGCAATGAGAGAGATGGAAAGTACAATGGGAATCTCTTTCTCTATCTCGAATGAGAGATAAATGTTCGAGTTTATCTCAGCTGAGATAAATTAGAGAAGATGCGATGAATGAGGAAGAAAGGAAGGAAGGAACAGGATCGACATTGAATTGTAGGACTCACATTCCTCAAACTCGAATAGTTTTTCAAGGAAGGAGTCAAGATCCTTAGGTAGATCAGCCAGAGAGGCGATAGGCAGTAGAGTAAGGAGTAAGGGAAGAAGCATCGTTTGAAGCCGATCATTCCTTTCTCCCAATTCATCTTTTCCCTCTCCAATCTCTCTTCCCTCGGGCACATAGACACTCCCACACCGTTCTTGCGCATGAAAGAGAGAGAAAATACAAGTTTTCTGCACGCTTTCAATCTACAATTTGAATGACGCGCGGGCTTCCCTGATCAGGCACGCACTGTGCCTGCCACGTTTGCAGTTTGGAATACGGAATACGGTGGAATACGGAATACCCTTTGCGTCTCACTTTCTTCGTGTCCTCGTCCCTTTTCTCCTTCGTTGTTTTATCCTTTCTCGACGTTCAGTCTTACTATTATTATTCTCCAGATGGACCAGGTTCAAGCTCTTATCGTTCCTGGCAAGCAGTTCGCCAAGGACTCGATCCGTCTTGTCAAGAGATGCACCAAGCCTGACAGAAAGGGTGAGCTCGAGTCTTATTTTTTTAAACCATGTTCATTTTTTCTTCTGTTCTTAGTGTTATCACATTAAAAAGGCTAGTGATAGTAGAGATATGTTTTTACAAGTTTTAATGAACGTACAACACCACTATTTAATATTAAACATCATCATTTGAGCATAAGGTTGCATAATCAAGCGATCTAGGTTCTTTTTTTTGTTGATTAGTTTTAATCTTCTTCAGCCAATCAATTAAATACTTATTTATCGATGTCGTTAAGTTTTATAGGCCACGTTTTCTTAAAGGACAATACCAAATATCCGGGAACCTGGATCGTCTACTAGACGGACTCCTATTTTTTTTGCTAAATTTGGAACAAAACATATATATATA
>LS486323.1:13358-39253 GCA_900490705.1 Pristionchus arcanus
TATATTATCTAGAGATAATATTTATTGTTTTTCATTCATCGATTGAGAAAGTATTGGTCTCTTCCTTGGTATTATTAGGTTTGTAGGTTGACTGTATCAATTTTCCTTTGATAATTTATCAACTATCGAAAAGCTCCATGTTTAAAAATCAAATATCAATAGTGCATATTGCAGAGTACCAGAAGATCGCATTCGCCACTGCGATTGGATTCGCCATCATGGGCTTCATCGGATTCTTCGTCAAGCTCATTCACATCCCCATCAACAACATCATCGTTGGAGCATAAGGTTTTGTACTCCTTTCTATTTACAAGGGAACTGCATAAGTGGGCCTCCACAAAAGCTAAATTTGCTATCACTAATCGAAAGGTACCCCTCAAGGAAGTCCAAATCCATTCTAACATCATTGGATATTTGTTTCCTAAGAACCGAAAATCGATAATCAATATTTGGGTGAAATTAGTGGAAAAATTGCAGTCTCCTCGCGTAGGCTAGTGTTCAACCTCAGGAGAGCTGAGAGCATGTGCCCGCTGGCTCAGGTGGTTAGGCGTTGACCTTGAGAACTCTATGTCGTTGGTTCGAACCCTTTTGCTGCAACTCGTTTGCAACATTTTTTGCACTTTTCAAATGTCTTTATTTCTCATAGTAGGCTCTCCCAATGTTGGATAAAACATTTAAATTCTTTTCACATGTGAAATAGCCTCGTGAAAAAGTTAGAATCTCCTCCAACTAGAAAAGTGATTTTTTTAATGCAACTAGGTGGTCATATTGTACTGCATATATCTAAATGATAACTATTTCAACATTGGGAGAGCCTACTATGAGAAATAAAGACATTTGAAAAGTGCAAAAAATGTTGCAAACGAGTTGCAGCAAAAGGGTTCGAACCAACGACATAGAGTTCTCAAGGTCAACGCCTAACCACCTGAGCCAGCGGGCACATGCTCTCAGCTCTCCTGAGGTTGAACACTAGCCTACGCGAGGAGACTGCAATTTTTCCACTAATTTCACCCAAATATTGATTATCGAATTTCGGTTCTTAGGAAACAAATATCCAATGATGTTAGAATGGATTTGGACTTCCTTGAGGGGTACCTTTCGATTAGTGATAGCAAATTTAGCTTTTGTGGAGGCCCACTTATGCAGTTCCCTTGTTAATCTTATTTACCTGTTATATTTGTT
Source organism: Pristionchus arcanus (assembly GCA_900490705.1). Lineage (NCBI taxonomy): Eukaryota > Metazoa > Nematoda > Chromadorea > Rhabditida > Neodiplogasteridae > Pristionchus > Pristionchus arcanus. Next base: position 14,541 of record LS486323.1, read on the forward strand.
CTCAATAACCCACTACTAAAACGAAAGGTAAATGTCGTAAAAAATAATCCTTATTATTTGTAAACTTTCTTTACTTTATAAAAGTCGAGATTTTTTTAGTATTATTCATTCTATGTAATATATAGTGAGATTATTCTAAAAAAATTTTGGTCACTGTAATCGTAGATGACTTATAGAAGTCATTTCAGTGTCACTCGGAATCTGTCGGCATCCTGGGTATTTATTTATTCCATCTCCTATCTTCGACTCCTCTGATTGAGGTTCCCCCCCCCCTTCGTTTTTCATCTCGATTGTTACCGTTGTACAGTAATATTTCTACCACGAGAATGCTAATTTATAAATAGTAAGCATTGTTTTGTGAAACTTGTCGATTAATTGTTCATGTCGATGCACAGAAAGAAAGATTTATAAAAGAGTTCTATCGAATTCATGCTACTCACTCACTACATCAGAATGGGTTATTATCCACTTAGATTACTTGAGTTGAACAAAGTAATGATTGGGATAAGTATATTCTTAGAATGGCCGTAGACACACGAATCCTACTTTTGATATCTGGGAAGAGAAAGAGTGGGAAAGACTTCTTCTCTAATCTACTGAAGGAAAGATTATCGATTAGATGGAAGACTGTTATAGTTGGATTGTCACATTCTCTCAAAGAAGAATACGCGTCTATCCATGGTGAGACTTGAAACCATTTCGAATACGCGTATATATTATAGATAGTTAATTGCAAACAAAGTGTGATCATTGACAGATTAACAGGTCTGGATTACTCGGAATTGATTACATCTGGTGATTACAAAGAGCGATATAGAAGAGAAATGATAAAATGGGGTGAAGAAGTTAGGAAAACGGATCCAGCATACTTTGTCAGGTGTGAATTTCATTGTATTGATAATTTAGATTTTTTTCGGTTGAACACTTTTCTCTACTAATTTGTTTATAGAAAGGCTCTCTCCTTTGCATCAGATGCAGATGTTGTGATAGTTAGTGATTGTAGAAGGAAGAGCGATATGGAAAATATGGAAGAGAACAGAAGGATTACGGTAAGGTGAGTGGATTAGAAAATGTGGATTAAAGTTACCCAACCAGGACAAATTATCGTTTGAATGCGCGCGAAAACCGCAACCGCAAAATAGCGACAAAAACAACGAATGACTTTATTTTTAAATGATTTATTTAATTATGCTTATTGATCAATTTTTATTCATGATTGAATCTGGAAAGCAAATTGCAGAGTCAGTGAACCATAGAAAGTGAAAATGGGCGGAATCACAGCGATAAACAATTAAGTCTCCCCATATTCCAGTTTGAATTGCGCGCGGTTGCCTGGTCCGGCACCGGACCAGACCGGTGTTCCAGGCCGAATTTTAGGGTCATTATCGATTTTCTGACTTTTTTTAATGCGCGAGCAATACTAATTCGACCATTCTCTATCGAATGAGCAAATAAAAATAGGGGGTCAAAATCGTCCTGGTTGGGTAACTTTAAGGTAAGATATGGAAAGAATGATGCATGTACTAGAGTATCGTCTTCGATTTCTTCTCGTGTCTCTCGTGGATTCATATTCAAAGAAGGAATTGACGATGAAGAAAGTGAATGTGGATTAGATGAATACGATCATTTTGATGTGAAAGTACAGGTTAGATAATTTCCATTATTACGGTGAAGAGTGCTTTCCAAATGGAATATATGGATCAAAAATATCTTGAAATTGAGTGAAAACATTAAATAATCATTGATCAATTAAGAATGATGGTGATTCTACTTCTCTTTATGATGATGTCGAGAAGATTGAAGAAATGATCAATCGATTAATAATATAGCAGTCCCTTTGTATATTTCATTCTATCGGGTTCATAATGATCTCTTTCATTTCATTTAATGTACTTTCTTCTGTGTGATAAAACGTCTTTCTAATCTCTCTTTGTTATAATTCTTCTTCTCTTCATCCTCCAATTACTCCTCTTTCTCTCTACAGGGATTACTTCATCCTTGACAATGAGATGAAGTGACTGATAGAGTCCTTTTCAATCCTTCCATAGAGAGTATTCTAAAATGGGTGGAGTCAGAAGATAGAGAGATAGAGTACCCTCCTCCGTCCATCCTTCCTTCTCTTTCTTCAATCTCCATGCTTTGCGTGACCTACCATCTTTTCTCTCTAAAGTAGATCATGTCGAGGACTAAATTTGCAGTTGGTCAGTCATTTAAATGTTGGCAACAATTATTTGCTAATTATTATATATTAATTATTTCGCTCTTTGAAAATGGATATTACGAGATGACACTGTTTTCATTCATTGTCAATAGAGAGTTTTTGAAGTCATTTTTCCAAAATTGATTTTTTGAAGAACCTATTTGTGAAATATAAATATGATTTGAAGAATGAATAATGAAATGATTGTATGTCATCTTCCATCTCCATATCTTCGTCGTTATCGACTTCCTCAATTATCATCTCGTCCATTCCAAGATCTTACTTCTCCTGATGATCAAGATGATAAAATGGCCATTATTATATCAAAGATGGTGAGCATCCATTAGAGAACACATTTGATTCATTGAGAAGACATGCCATTTGATGTCGTCTTTCTCTCCGAGGTATGATGAAATCTAAGAGAGAAGAGAGAAGGAGAAGATGGGTCATCAATGAATTGAAAGAGCTCTCTCTCTCTTTGGGTAGATCATCTCTTCATTTCTTCTCCTCTTCATCTTCATCTCAGATTTATCTTATCGTCTCCTCATCTTCATCTCCTTTTTTTGGTGGTGGAAGGAAGAAAAAAAGAGAGGGGAGAAAGATGAGTCCATAGGGAGTAATAGACGAAGTGATAGATATAGATACTAGAGAGAGAGAGAGAGAGAGAGACTTCACCTCATGAGATACTTTATTCCTATTCACTGATTATGAGTAGGAAGGGAGATAGATGGAATAATGGAGGGATATTGTCCATTGTAGGAGGCTCTCTCTAGACAACCATCAACATCGAGGAATAATAATGATGAGAAGAAAGAACAAGAGATAAAGATACAAAATGAATCTATTCGAAAAGAAGAAAATGAAGATGATTATCGACCACCTCTTCCTCCCCATGGAATTAAGATAAGGTTTGATTTATTCTCACGTTATCGACATTATTATTTTCTCTAAATATTAATTTGTTTTGTCCTCATCCCAATCTGATCATCTTTCTCTCTTCCATTCCTCTTTTTTTCTATCTTCGTCCTCTCAAAATCCTTTTTTTCCATCCTTGTGGAATGGTGACATCTCTTCATTTCTCTCATGCATTCTCTATAGAATCATTCTTACTTTTATCCATTCTTCGTCAAAAGAGAAGAGAAGGCGAAAGTGGATGTCAAATGAAATTGAGCGAGAATTTGAGATAATCATGCTTTACGATGGGAAGAGAGCACAATTCAATCGGCATATTTATTAAATTAGGAAAGATCAAAGATTATTATCAATTATTACAGTGAGAACGAACGAATAAAAGAAGATGAGAACAAATTGAAGAAGAAGAAGAAGAGACGAAAGAAGAAAGATTGAGAAAGAAAAAAACGTCGATTCAAAGGAAATTGACAACAAGTATCCATTTAATGATAAATGTAATTGATGTGTACAGTTGGACTGAGGAAGTGGGAGAAATACACGTAAAGGGGGAAGGGGAGGGAGGGGAGGGATCAGTGAATGGCCGCTCGTTGCTTACATGATCCACCTTCACATTTACGACGTTGATACTCAGGAGAAGGACATTGAACTTCCTTAAGAGAAGTAATATATTGATAATAAAGAGAGATAGGGGATACCTCTGAATGGGGAATACATATTCTCTTCCTTAATTGCCATTCACATACACATTCACTCCAATCACTCCATTCACTCCATTCAAATGGTTCCCAATCTGTTCCAATTATTGGTTCAATTCCAAATCCAGGAAGAACTGTAACGGGACGAGGACGATTTGTTGTTGAAATAGTCACTGCAATGAATTATTATGATTAATCAGTACAATATTCTTATAGAAATTAGTATATATTACCAGGTTGAGTAGGAGTGATAAGAGGGATTGGTTCATTCATTTTATCATGAGTATTTCCATCAACAGAATCAATTCCAAATGTTCGAATATTCGAAGATGGAAGTCGGAATGATTTTTGTGATGGAATTGAATGAGTACGAAGACGAATTGGATGAGGATGAATCTGAATGTGAGGAAGGGATAGGAATGAATTATTAGAGATAAAGAGGAGGATATCTGGCATATCTGTAGAGTATTGGAATAGTTCTTTCTCTACTTCATTCCAGATTCCTCTCTCTCATTCCCATTTCCCCTTTCAAGTTCTCCTTTGAGAGTCATTGGAGATGTGACAAGAGATTTCCCTTCTACTGTTTTCTTCCGAAAGAGGAATGGAGTAAATGGATGGGAGAAAGGGAGAGAGGGAGAGGGGGAGGGGGGGGGGGGACTGACCTCCTCTCCATTCTCAATGAATCTCACTCCTTTCATATACGATGGACGACGTGTTCGATGGCGAACAATCTGATATCCAATTAGTTTATTTTCAAGAATATTTAGAGTGAAAGTATTGAACTAAAATAGATAAATGGAAACCTTCTTGGGTGTGTGAGTAGTCGTTGGTGCAGTTACAGTTATTCCCTCTGGTTCCAATCTATCTTTTATATTCTCCATTAACCAATCGAGAGCTTTAACGGTATCCTCTGCGATCTTCTGAAGAAGGAAAATATCAGTATTGTGATAGAGATAATAATCATACGGGATTGAGTGGTTCGGGAGGAGTGGAAGGAGAGGAAGGAGAGGAAGGAGGGGAAGGAGTGGAAGGAGAGGAAGGAGAGGAAAGAGAGGAAGGAGGGGGAGAAGAAGCGATGGAGGTAGTCGATGTCTAAAATGAGTGTTCATTTGATAATCAATAAATTGTCTCACTTTAGTCGTTGTAATGGGTGAATGAGTAGTTGTGTTCTTTCTTTCCATTAATCCAACTAATTGACTTCTGATATCTTTACTTCTCTTAAGATAAGCATGTTGAAGGGGAGTTAATCCATTTCCTTGAGTTGCCCGAAATCGAGCCTACGAAAGAATTAAGAGCAAGTTCAGAAAGGTAAGGATTACCTCATATTCCAATTTCTCAATTATTCCATTCACATTCTTCAATGTGAACTCAAGATCTCGTCTAGATTTCTTTTCTGCGTCCTAAAATTCCATTAAAAAGTAAGTGATAAGATATCGTTGTATTGGTATGTTCATACCCTCATTTCAACTTCAACATTGAGTAATCTTGAATGAATTCCATTGTCTTCAAATGGATCCGATGTAGTCATCTTCACTGGCTAGAAAGGAAAGAAGGGAATAGAATCTCTTTTCTCTCTAAACTTACAATATGATTGATCTGACTACTTTGACTCTGTAGATCTTTTCTCTTTATAAGAGGAGAAGAAAGAGGAAGATCATCATCACCTCCATCAACTTTATGAGGAAGATTCTTAAGAGATAGATGATTGATTGGAATGAATGAACTCTTATGGTATCGTACATGACATGATAGAGAAATCGGAACGGCTACCGGACATTACCGGACAATCTCCATTTTTCTCGTACTTTGCGAATACTGATAATCAAGAGTCGCGCTTGGGCTCATTCGATAGCCCATAGTCGTTTTGCCGGAATCTACCCGGATGTGCCCGGTGAAATATTTCTAGAAATCGAGATATCGACGTTGTCCCCGTTGATGACGTCACCCGTGACCCCTCTTCCTCTCCAGGGCAACACAAAGGTCACGTACGCATGACGTCACAACTTGGGGCTTTGTAAATACCTCGAATTCTAGAAATATTTCACCGGGCATATCCGGGTAGATTCCAGCAAATCGAGTATGGGCTATCGAATGAGCCCAAGCGCGACTCTTCATTTTCCGTATTCGCAAAGTACGAGAAAAATGGAGATTGTCCGGTAACGTCCGGTAGCCGTTCCGATTTCTCTGTCATGTACGATATATATCCTACCTCTCTTCCCTCATTCTCCTTCCTTCTTTCAACTTCCTTTTCATCTTCTTTATTTCTCATTCTTTCCTTCTCAGTAATAATCTTCGAAGCAGAAGCAACAATCCTATAATGATCTTTGATCTCTCATTCCTCAATTGATCCTTACTTATTTCTTTCCCTATTCTTAACTTCTTTCTCATTTCTTCTTTCTCCTCCTTCATCTCCTTCACTGGGTTCTTCATATTCACTTCTTTCTTCAATTTCTCCATCTTCATAATGTTCTAAACTCTCCAATCCTTCCTTTTCCTTCTTAGGAGATACGGTAGTTGATGGAGTATCGATTGGTCTCTTTCTCTGCAGTTGAGAGGTTACTCGTGAAGGTGTAGGCTTCGTGGTTACAGTAGCCACTCTGATCTCAGGGATTCGAGTCGATAGGGATACGGTAGGAGAAGGAGGGGTGGGAGTCTCCTCTTCAATATCTTCTTCATCTTCATATTCCTCTTGAGATGGGTTGAGAATGGGAGGAGAAGAGGAGGATGAGGGATTAGAGGAAGAAGAGGAAGGAGAAGGGGAAACAGTCGCAGCACGATTGATTAATGATGCCAGAGAATCATTCTCTCCTTAAAAGAAATATTATATTGCTTCAATTATTCAGAATCATATATTCTTGTAAAAAAAACTCTGAGAATATTGTAAACTTTTTGAACTATCAATGTTCACAAGGATGGAAATACTCTTGATCGAGAGTGAGTGAATCAAAAACGAGATTGAGAGTGAAATGGAGAGTATTCGACCTCATTTGAATGAGGAAAATGAGATGAGAATGGCTTGCACTCACTATCACTTTCAATATAAGAAATAAATGGAAATGGAATGGGAAAAGATACTTAATCTCTCCAATAATTGATTATTCTTAAAGAATGGAGCTTCTGTTGTTGATACTTTCACTGAATTCATTGATTATTAAAATGAAGATGGATTAATAACTAACCAGCTTGAGGTTTAAATGGTTGATCATAATCAGGATAAAGTTGTTTCATTGCAGCTGATCGATCTTCTAGAAATGGATCATCAATTATCTTCCCTTCTGAAGGAGATGACATTGTTGTTGCAAGATCACATGATTGGAATTCCTGAAGAGAAGAAAGAAGATTACGGTATCGATTGATGAGTATCGTACCTTATTGTGTCCGATACATTTGAATCCTCTTACAGTAGCACATGCTCTTACTCTTACTCGTACTCCTCCAGAACAGAATGACCATGGTGACCATCGAGACCATTCAGATGACATCACTGAACAGAATGACCATGGTGACCATCGAGACCATTCAGATGACATCACTGAACAGAATGACCATGGTGACCATCGAGACCATTCAGATGACATCACTGAACAGAATGACCATGGTGACCATCGAGACCATTCAGATGACATCACTGAACAGAATGACCATGGTGACCATCGAGACCATTCAGATGACATCACTGAACAGAATGACCATGGTGACCATCGAGACCATTCAGATGACATCACTGAACAGAATGACCATGGTGACCATCGAGACCATTCAGATGACATCACTGAACAGAATGACCATGGTGACCATCGAGACCATTCAGATGACATCACTGAACAGAATGACCATGGTGACCATCGAGACCATTCAGATGACATCACTGAACAGAATGACCATGGTGACCATCGAGACCATTCAGATGACATCACTGAACAGAATGACCATGGTGACCATCGAGACCATTCAGATGACATCACTGAACAGAATGACCATGGTGACCATCGAGACCATTCAGATGACATCACTGAACAGAATGACCATGGTGACCATCGAGACCATTCAGATGACATCACTGAACAGAATGACCATGGTGACCATCGAGACCATTCAGATGACATCACTGTTATACACATACAGTAGCGCGCAAAAGTATTCGGGCACTTTTTGTTTATGCTATAACTTTTTGACCAGGTAAGCAATAAATTTGAAACTTTCACATCAGTGAGGAACTATGTTGGACATTATTTTGCTTCTTTGAATGGAATGTGAAAATCGATATTATTGCATAGTGATGACGAAATCGCAGTATGTTTTGAGAAACCCCGTTATTCCTAGAATAATTATTTTCATCTTTCCAAATTTTTTATGCATAGACATGTGATCGAGGACTGCCCAGAAAAAAGTTTCAAGTTGCTGCCACTTGCTGCAGCGGCTGCAGGGTTGCTGCAAAATCATGGTCGAATTTTCATAGCTCCGCTCCTAGACAAGCTAGAGACTCGTTCTAAAGATTATTCTGCTTCTTATAATGAGTAATTAATATCCTCAGAGTTTGGTGAAGATTGACCGGCATTTACACCTTTTACACCAGAAAATCACTTTTTCTGATGACCCTACTTTGACACTCTACCACTTCAAGGATGAATTTTGTAAAATTCTGTTTTTAGCCCAGGCATATTGCAAAACCATCAATTAGTAATGCCCCAAATTTTCAGAGCGTTTGCTTTACTCTCCGGAATGTGGTGATCGATTTACGGAGGCACATTGGGTTCAAAAATGCAAGAAAATTATTTCTCTTTCTATCTGAGCCACAGGGCTAAAATTTTGCGACGATGATAATGTGAGGGTGATCCATAGTTTGGCAAAATTTGGGCTAAATTCACCGTCGTTGAAAACAATTGAAGAGGATCCTCTTCAATTCTTCAAGCGAAGAGGATCCTCTTCAAACTGACCATGCCTCCGTAAGTCGATCACCACAGATCGGAGAGTAAAGCAAACACTCTAAAAACATGGGACATTGCTAATGTATGGTTTTTCAATATGCCTGCGCTATAAACAGAATTTTACAAAATTCACCCTTGAAATGGTAGAGGGTTAAAGTAAGGTCATCAGAAAAAGTGACTTTCTGGTGTAAAAGATGTAAATGCCGGTCAATCTTCACCAAACTCTGAGGATATTAATTACTCATTAAAAGAAGCAGAATGATCTGCAGAACGAGTCTCTAGCTTGTCTAGGAGCGGAGCTTTGAAAATTCGACCATGATTTTGCAGCAACCCTGCAGCCGCTGCAGCAAGTGGCAGCAACTTGAAACTTTTTTTCTGGGCAGTCCTCGATCATATATCACGCGTGTCACCGAAGAATCGAGTAAAATCAGAATGGCTTTGGCACATATTCTTACCCCATGATTTTTCAGTGGTTTTCGATAGTCCATAGGGTCCCTAACAAGATAGCTTTGAGCTTTGTTCGATATCTTTGATTTCAAAGGCATGGTAGGTCATGAAACTTTTGAGAAGCCGATAAATGCCATCTTTGGCGAGGTATAACTTGCTTCAGGATTTTATTTAAAATTCGACTTTAAAGGTGGCCGAACCCAAATTTCAAGGAGAATTCGCCTGTGCCGGTCGTTTTTCGATAACTATTTTACCCTTCATGCAAACTGATAAAATTGATTAGCTATCACCACAAATCGAAACCCATGATTTTTCTGAGCTCAATCGATAGAGCTCGATGAGAGGATTCGAATGGTATGCTGAACGTATAGGCTGCCGATGTGGGCCTGCGAAAAAATGGCTTTTGAAAACATTTTTACAACCACATTTCTCACTTTCGAGCAAGAGGAGAGCCATTTACCCCATTCATTCCGAGTGCGCTCGTTTTAGGTTGGAGGAAAGTCGTTGAAACCAGCAAAGAAAGGAGGGAACCGGAAACCTAAAACTCCTAAAACCTAAAACCGGAGGGAACAGAAAGAGAAGACGAGAATATGATTCGGAGGAGGACGAAGATAATGTCGTGATGGAGGAAGAAGAGGAAGATGAGGAATTAGAGATTGAAGGATTTCATGAAGAGGACTTTATTAAAATGATCATCAATGAAAATAAGAACGAAATTTTCGTGTGATAAGCATCCCATTATACTGAATAAAAATATGGTTAATAATCGTTGTAATTAATGAACATTATCGCGCGCAAGCCAACATGATCATTCACGTTCGATAGAATGTAAATAAGTGGGAAGCCTCCGCGTTCGCTTCTTTGGTTCTGAATATGAAAAATAAGCACAACAAGAAAAATTACAAAAGAATAGACGTACTATGAGTTCTGGAACGTTCCAAACGAGAGAAGAGACTAGTTAATTGTTTCTCGGTAGGAACTTGTGAATAATCGAGAAGATATTTGGTTCCACTAGGATCGTTGGGAACGATCTCATTCAGTAGCTTCGTTCTCATGAATCCCGCTTCCGCTCTTCTCGGATGGTTTAGAGCCCGTTGAGCATAGAAGTATTCTTCAGCTATATTCTTCGCTTTACTGTTGAGCCCGTGAGTCGTGTGGGATGACTTCAAAGCCCATCCTTTGATGTAATCTGAGAATGGTAACCGTGGGCGAAGTGCTTCCTTCCACCAAAATAATCCTCACCGTAATCTTTTCCGTTGTCTCCAACAGTGTCCAACAGTGTCCAGTCTCTCGTCTCTAATAATTCATTGAACTTCTCAACGGCGTGGTCAGTCATTGACTTTCTTTTGGCGGCGAATTCATGATTGCCTCTGATCTCGTGCTCAATGATCCTCCTCGAGATCAGCTCTTTTTTACATGTATGAAAATACGATATCAAACGAATTATGCATAAACCTTCTCGCAGTCACGTTCGATAGAATGTAAATAAGTGGGAAGCCTCAGCGCCGCGCACTCTGCGCGAGCGCACTCGGAATGAATGGGGTAAATGGCTCTCCTCTTGCTCGAAAGTGAGAAATGTGGTTGTAAAAAATGTTTTCAAAAGCCATTTTTTCGCAGGCCCACATCGGTAGCCTATACGTTCAGCATACCATTCGAATCCTCTCATCGAGCTCTATCGATTGAGCTCAGAAAAATCATGGGTTTCGATTTGTGGTGATAGCTAATCAATTTTATCAGTTTGCATGAAGGGTAAAATAGTTATCGAAAAACGACCGGCACAGGCGAATTCTCCTTGAAATTTGGGTTCGGCTACCTTTAAAGTCGAATTTTAAATAAAATCCTGAAGCAAGTTATAGCTCGCCAAAGGTGCCATTTATCGGCTTCTCAAAAGTTTCATGACCTACCATGCCTTTGAAATCAAAGATATCGAACAAAGCTCAAAGCTATCTTGTTAGGGACCCTATGGACCATGAAAATCTTATCTCACATTCGATTTTTCCCTTGTGCCAGAGCTTATTCGATTCTTCGGTGACACGCGTGATATCTATGCATAAAAAGTTTGGAAAGATGAAAATAATTATTCTAGGAATAACGGGGTTTCGCAAAACATACTGCGATTTCGTCATCACTATGCAATAATATCGATTTTTCACATTCCATTCAAAGAAGCAAAATAATGTCCAACATAGTTCCTCACTGATGTGAAAGTTTCAAATTTATTGCTTACCTGGCCAAAAAGTTATAGCAAAAACAAAAAGTGCCCGAATACTTTTGCGCGCTACTGTAGTTATTGTATTTCGAATTAATGGATTCAATCAACATTCGATCATTCCAATTGCCTATCACTCGATTTTCTTTCTCTTCTCTTTCATAGGTTTTTCTCGTTTTCCATTGGGAGTAAAATGCGAATCTTCTCTATTTAACTCCCAATTTCATCACAAAAAATATCATGAGAATGTGAAAATGAGAAGGCTGAATGGATAGAATATATGAAATGATACAGACTGTATATCTCCTGAGCTGCGCATCCTGAAATTAATAAAATGATGATAAGGAAGAGAATCAATGAAAAAGGGGCTGATACCTGTGAGAAGAGCGAATAATAACAATCGATATTTCATCTGATTGAATCTCGATCTGGAAATGGAAGTCAATGAAGAAGTGCGAATGAGATGAACTAGAAAGTGATGAGTTATGTAAACGTGTTGAGGAATGAAGAAGGATTGAAATGGAAAGTAGTTGAGATAAAGCAGAGTCGTCAGTTAGAGTAAAGAGAAAGAGAGAAGGGATAAATGAAAGGAGAATTCAGATCGAAGAAAGATCGAAATGGAAAGATAGAGAAGAAGGTTGACTGGGTCAGTCAAGAGATCAAAAGAGATGATGGGAGATCGTGAGATTGAAGAGAAATAAGAAGAAAAGGATGAAAAGGGGAGGTGATTAGATGGATCAAATAGAGAAAAGAAGGAAAAGCCATAGAATATTCAGTGAAAGTTATTGGTTTGAATGGCATGAGACAGTCTTCGTTTTTATAGTGATAAGCCATTGCACATTTCACAATTAAAAAGGATGATCGTGGACAATGAAATATTCAATTGAATTACGGCAGCTCGTCGATGAAATTATTCAAAAAATCAGCAAGTAAAATGAATTGATAGGAACGTTGCACTGTAATATAGACATTTTCAATATTCAATTAGTTTGATGACTTTTTTAGACCGAAGAATCTTTCAGCGTTTCAATTCGTCTGCTCAGACACCAACATAAGTAAATTTCAGTGTGATATGTAGATAATATCACAAATAATTATCTTTTGTGCTTTCATATTTTCAAGCGGAACAAGAGAATTCTTCTCAAATGTTTCGAATGGATTATATTGGAGAGAGTATTCCATGAAACATCCACTCATTCCAATTATTCATTCAATGGAAGAAAAAAGTGATCTCAACACTTTCTCCTTTTTTTCACTAGGAAGTCTTTTCTTCTTCACGAGTATAATGGGAGTTGCATAGCAATGAATGGTCCTCTCTGTTCTCCATTCACTTTAGTCCTTTGTGCAAGATTGAGATATAGATCAGTAATGAACTTCATTCATGAGGTCAATTCAAAAAGGAAAAAAATGCGTTTATCGGTGATTTGAAGGCTAGCGATCAACTATTCACTACAGAATGAAAGACAGATTATTATGAATATGAGTCCCGTTTATTGATGAATGGATGATATTGAATATCTTCATGATCTCTGTGATTCTCGAGTGATTTCCTTCTCAATCGTCCATGGATCAGATGCAATTGCAGTCTTCTTCACTGTATCGAAACAAGGAGTTGACTGAAATATAGAAATGGAAAGGATAATCTCGAATTAGCCTCCTTTCGTAGATGGATAGTGTTCGATGAGTGACTCCCCTCCCTCCCCCCTCCCCTCCCTCCCCCTCTCTTACCTCCTTTGCTTCTCCAATACAAGATACTCTCCATGCAGGTTTCGATGCAACACAAGCTCTAATTCTTGTTCTGAATCCATAGGAACATCCCGACCACGATGTCCATTCTTGCCATTCTCCATCCACAACTAAAGAGAGAAAGAATTATGAACCACTCTCTATTATTACTCATCCATTTCATTTCTCTTCTCTCTCACACTTTCAAATAAATATCCCGAGAGAGAATTCAAAGTGCAATAAAAGTTGTAAATTCCTCGCGGGTTTCAACGAACGTGAAACACGATTAGTGAAGTAGTTTGTTCCCAATGGATCAGTCTATCTATGTCTCTCTCTCTTTTTCTCTTTCCCTTTCTTGATCACTCATTCATAAGGGATGCCCATCCCATTCTCTCGATAGGCAACTTCATTAGTGGGAACCAGATCTTGTCCATTCTTATCACTCACCTCCACTCTCTCTCTCTCTCTTTCTTAGAGGGAATAGAGAGAGAGAGAGAGAGATCTTCCCCTTAGGCATTAAAATATTCTCGTGAATAGACAATTGCGTAAGATCCAACCGGTTTCAATCCCCTTTCTAATCATAATCTCAATATTTCAAATAGTCTCTAGATAGTTAAATTGTCTGTATGGCCTGTCACCTCCAAAGTCTGTGAATGGAAAGAAGTAGAATTCTTGATTATTCCCTCTCTTTCTTTCTCTCTTTTCACTCCTCATTTTGTCTACAGTCAAAATAGAGGGAAAACATACGTTTGAGAGGAGTGGGGAAGTTAGGAGAATCCACTGATTCAAAGAAGTCTTCAGGTGCATCAACGATTGAATTAGGAGCCTTAATTAGTGGAATGATCTTTGATCTTTCTCTCTCTCTCTCTCTCACCTGTTCTCTCTGTACATTCTTCACTCCAGCAAGTCTTACTCTCAATGCATCAAGATCTCCTCAAGGATAAAAGGGACTAATTTAATTGAAAGAACGAAAATAAACTACACGGGACAACAAAATATACGAAGACTTTGAATGAGGAGAAATAGAAACGAAAATAGTATATGGGAAAGATGAATAGTAAAAAGGAAAGAAGGGAACTAACCAACTGCTTTTCCTGCTCTTGAAAGGGGAACATATTGCTCTGCTAGATCAAACCGAGCACGATCACCTGATCCAATATTAAGACCCTGAAGAAGAGATTGAGAGAGGGGGGGAGGAGGGAGAGGGGGGGGAATACCTTAGCTCCATTCTCAATAGATACAAGCACTCCCGATCCCTTAGGAGGTGCGTGTGTAGCTGAAATTATTATGAATCTTTTGAGAAGATCGAGAAAGAAATTACGAAATGAAGAATGAGGAGTAAAATCGTACTTGCTGTAGTTATAATGAGGATGGATGAGATAAGAAGAGATAGTCGCATATTTGGAGTGATGAATGAATGATATCTGTCCTCGTTTGGCAGTGAAGAGAGAGAGAGAGAGAAAGGGAGAGGAGGAGTCAAGATCATCCACTTTCACTTCTATTGAAGAGAGAACTCTTAACCTGATAGGAAGGAATGGAGATATAAGAGAAGGAAGATGGGGAATATCTTCTGGAGGAAAAGTCAGATCATAAAAATTGCAAAAGCAGCTCGAATCATGTATTCTAAAATTGTTCAATAAAGGAAACAAATGAACAGTTTGAAGGAGTTTTCCAGAATAAATCATTCAGAATCTTCATAAAAAAATTGTGGAAGTAAAGGGGGGAAATTGTGTGATGGGAACTATGTATCTATGAGAGGGGAGAAGCATAGAATAACATTCCATTCCATCGTCAGTCTAGATACATTCCATTCTATTCCAATGATATTCTTCCTTCAACCGTTCCTCCTTCTCTTCTTCTCTCTTCTTCTTCATCTTCTTCTCTTCCCTCTCTTCATTTCACTCAAGTTACTCGTCACCTTTCCTCTTCTTTGATCATTTTCTCCTTCTCAGATCAAATTTCCTCATCCCTTCTAACTCTTACATTTAGAGAGTAAATCCTCCCTCAAGGTGGGTCCATCTTCGACCTACACCTATACCCCCTCTCTCCTCCCCTCCTCTCCCCCCCTCCCCCATCCCTCCCCTCCCCTTCCTCCTATTCCTCCTTCCCATCGATGGACGTCATCTATTCCATTCTAGATTAGACCAATCAACGCTCATTTTCTCTTTTCTTCTACCTCCTCCTCCTTTTACTTCTTTCCCTCTCTCCTCCTTCCTCCCTTCTATTCTTCTCTCTTTTGTACCATCACCACAGTTAGTTGGTCAGGTAACAAAACAATTATTAATATTAGAAATATTCTTCCAATTGTATCTCTCTTTTTTCCTTCCTTCGGGAGCTCATCAAAAGAAGAGAAAGAAATAGGACTGTATTCGATGAATATCTAATTAGACTCTTCCTTTTTATATACAGTAAGAGTCAAACACTTTTATTACCACTTTAATCAATGGATCTTCCTCTATTCCTCCTTCTCATTCTCTCATTCCACCTTCCACTCTTTCCCCCTCTCTCTCTCTATCCCCCTCCCCTCCTCATCCCTCCTTCCCTCCCTCCATTGAACACCGTCCATACGATCTATTGTCACTTCTCTCTATTCAGTCTTCTTCTCTCTTCTTCTCACTATAAATTGACATGATCACAATTAAAATGAATGATCAGTTCAATCTCATCACTTTTCCCATTCCATCCTTCTCTTCCACTCTCATCTCTCTTCCTCTCTCTCTTCTTCTCTTTTATTCCTTCAGAACCCATCAGAAGACATGTCCTCATAATTCGAATGTAGTTATGCAGATAGGTAGTAGTCCCACCTCCTCCTCCTCCTTCCTCTCTACTCCTCCCTCCCCCTTCATCTCTCCTCCCCCTTCCTCCTCACGGAATCTGTGGTCACAAACTTTCTCTCTTCTTCTTCTTCTCAGTAAGGGCAGTATTCTGCACCATCCATGTCTTAGTCTTCCCTTATTCCATCCCGTTCCTATCCCTTCCCTTTCCTATCCCTTCCCTTATCTACTCTACAGTTATAAACAGTAACAATGGCGAATCAATCTCGGTAAGTATCAATTGTAGTGACAATATTCTTGTGTGATCTCTTCATTCTTTCAATCCTCCGATCCAATTCACTTTTCTCTCCATCTTTTCTTCTCTTCTCATTTCTCTTCCTTCTCTTCTTCTTCTCCATTCTTCTCTTTCTCATTTCGGATCCATCTATTCCTTCTCCATCTCTTCCATGTCACAAATGGGACGACGAACATAGTCTCCCTCCATACAGTACGGGCTTCATCCCTTCCCTCCTCCCTTCTCCCTCCTCCCTCCTCCCTCCTCCCTCTCCCTCCCCCCTCGATGATATCTTCTCTTCAGAATTCAAATGGACAGTGAATATCGAGTAGTACTTAATGTGGGCGGAGTGAGACATGAAACATACAAGCATACTCTTAAGAAGATTCCAGCTACACGATTATCAAGGTGATCATTTATCCAATCGTATTCATCATCTTATCTCCATGAAATCTTCATTCTTACTAATTATATGACGTAGTAATTATAAAAAAAAAATAACGTTGAGAGGAGGAAAGATTCGTTCCCTTGCATTTCTATCTAATCTCAATTATGAATGAAAGGGAAAAACAAGAATACAGTTTGTAGTTGAAAGGCTTCTCATCGAATATTACGAGAATACTTTCGTTCTCTTATTAATTTTGATTCAATTATATATTTATCTTCATTCCATTCATTAGTATATTTCTCACCCTCTCAACTGCTCCTTTTAATCTCAAAACGACCTTTTTTTAACTGTCATTTTATTCTCGAGAATATGTTGAAGGGAATAAAGAGTAAGAATGATTTCAGATTGACAACTAATCTTGCTAATTATGATCCACTTTTGAATGAATACTTCTTCGATAGACATCCTGCAGTAAGTGACTCCCCTTCCCCCTTTCCACTTTTGAATGAATACTTCTTCGATAGACATCCTGCAGTAAGTGACTCCCCTTTCCCCTTTCCACTTTTGAATGAATACTTCTTCGATAGACATCCTGCAGTAAGTGACTCCCCTTTCCCCTTTCCACTTTTGAATGAATACTTCTTCGATAGACATCCTGCAGTAAGTGACTCCCCTTTCCCCTTTCCACTTTTGAATGAATACTTCTTCGATAGACATCCTGCAGTAAGTGACTCCCCTTTCCCCTTTCCACTTTTGAATGAATACTTCTTCGATAGACATCCTGCAGTAAGTGACTCCCCTTTCCCCTTTCCACTTTTGAATGAATACTTCTTCGATAGACATCCTGCAGTAAGTGACTCCCCTTTCCCCTTTCCACTTTTGAATGAATACTTCTTCGATAGACATCCTGCAGTAAGTGACTCCCCTTTCCCCTTTCCACTTTTGAATGAATACTTCTTCGATAGACATCCTGCAGTAAGTGACTCCCCTTTCCCCTTTCCACTTTTGAATGAATACTTCTTCGATAGACATCCTGCAGTAAGTGACTCCCCTTTCCCCTTTCCACTTTTGAATGAATACTTCTTCGATAGACATCCTGCAGTAAGTGACTCCCCTTTCCCCTTTCCACTTTTGAATGAATACTTCTTCGATAGACATCCTGCAGTAAGTGACTCCCCTTTCCCCTTTCCACTTTTGAATGAATACTTCTTCGATAGACATCCTGCAGTAAGTGACTCCCCTTTCCCCTTTCCACTTTTGAATGAATACTTCTTCGATAGACATCCTGCAGTAAGTGACTCCCCTTTCCCCTTTCCACTTTTGAATGAATACTTCTTCGATAGACATCCTGCAGTAAGTGACTCCCCTTTCCCCTTTCCACTTTTGAATGAATACTTCTTCGATAGACATCCTGCAGTAAGTGACTCCCCTTTTCCTCCTTCTCTTCCTCCTTCTCTTCCTTCTTCTCTTCCTTCTTCTCTTCCTTCTTCTTTTCCTTCTTCCACTTCATTTCTTCTCAGGTGTTCGCTCAAGTCCTCAATTACTATCGAACGGGTAAATTGCACTATCCATTGGATGTGTGTGGTCCTTTATTCGAAGAAGAATTGAAGGTGAGCAAGACAAAACATTCTATTTCATGCTCTGTCTACCATCAATCTAGTAAAGACGATTCCCCTATTATTTGATTATCTTTCTGTTCCCTCAACTTGTCTTTTATTTTCTTATAGTGACTGAGAGAGAGAAGAAGTATGACTTCCTTTCTTCCATCACCTCCTCCTCTTCTCTCTCTCTCTCTCTCTCTCTCTCTCTCTCTCTTCCCTCTTCTTCCTTCCAATCTCGATCGTCAATAGAAACGTCTTCTTTCCTTTCTCTTACTCATCTCAGTCTTCTCCATATGAGACCATTGCGAGAGTGTACACTCTTCGATCAGAGAAAAGAAGAAGAAGAAGGGAGGAGGAGGATATCCATTGGGGGTCAAATTGAAAGGAGGCAACGATTAAGTTATGAGTGGAAAGGCGTCTCTCTCTCTCTTCCTGTTGGGGGGAAGAAACTCTATCCCTTTGATGGAATCATCATCAAATATTCCCACTTCCTCAGTATTCTCTTTCTCTACGAGGAAAAGTCTTCAATATGATCGGATAAACAAAAGAAGTATTCTTCTCTCTCTTTTCATTTCAGTATTGGGGAATTGATTCGAATGAATGTGAACCATGTTGTTGGATGACTCTTTCGACTACTCGTGATACTGCTGAGGTTGGTCAATCATCAAAGATAATGAAGGGATTATAATGGATTAGATGATTGAAGAGAGAATTGAATGGACTATTCGAGATGAAAAGTACATAAAGGGATAAATAGAAATGAGGTTGTTCATCTGATGATTAGAGGATGGAAAGGAGGAAGGAGAAAGGGGGAAGGGGGAAGGGAGAGACAGATGGAATGGAGATTGAATTATATCCTATTCCATTCCATTGCATTGCAGGTGTTAGCGACTCTCGATGGATTAGATATTGATACTGATGAGAATGCAGAAGGACCGGTGAGTAGAATGAAAAGAGAAGAAGGGAGAGGGGGGAATACCTACGGATATAAATTGGAAATGTGCAGAGAAATGTATGTAACATTCCTCTGGACTCATCCATTTCGAATTAGCGTAGTGCCTCTTTGCTCATAAATTATTGATTAGAGAAGGAAGTTGAGTAATCAAAGAAAGAGTTTCTCCTTTCGTCTCATTTTCTCTCACTTGAATACAATATAAAACGGAGAAGAATCATATGAAAAGGAATTTCACTCATTCTCACGATTGAACATTATGATTATCAAATTCATATGAAATAGTAATGATCGAGAAAATGAACCCGAAGAAGAATGATCGATTAATTACATAGTTCATAATTATAGGAATTATATCGTCGATTTGGATGGGAAGATGATTATCATAATCAAAGTCTTTCCCCTTGGCAAAGATTAAAACCAAAGATATGGAGAATATTTGATGAACCACGATCAAGTACAACGGCCAATGTGAGTGATGAAGAAAAGGAGAAAGAGATAGAGAATTCTTCCTTACTATTCTTACAGATTGTTGCAATCATATCTGTTCTATTCCTTCTTATTGCCATATGTGCATTCTGTCTTAAAACTCATCCAGGACTTCGTATTCCCAATCTCACGGTTACTCATGGACCAAATAACTCTGGTTAATCATTCTCTATCTTTTCAATAACAATATACTCTTTAAGATTCTATTGTTTCATCTTCTCGTTCATATCGTTCAATTGGTACGAAATATCAAGAACCAGCACTTACCATTGAGAAACAGAATTCAAAGGCCCATCATGCATTCACTGTCAGTTCATTTGACCTCTTAATCTTTGATCTATCCTATTTTTTAGATGGTTGAACTAGTTTGCAATATTTGGTTTACCATTGAAATCGTTGCTCGATTCTTCTCTTGTCCCTCTAAATGGGAATACTTCAAGGTATCCATCTCTTATTATCTTGAATGACATTAGATATCATCATTGCATACGACATCCCTATAGTGGTACCACATACTCGATATCAGAATGATCTATCATTATTTATATCGTCGGAATGCATTACCCTCCCCCACTAATCTCTCCTTCATTCTTGACTTCATTTCAAATGCAGTAGTCTTCTTTCTCTCCCCTCTTCCAAACCGTTTTCTCCCTTGAGAGACTCAATCGTAGAAGGGGAAAGGGACTCCAATTAAAGAGACATTTGTCTTTCCTTCTCCTTCTCTTCCTTCAACATAACGACCTTCTCACGTGTAACCAATCCAGAAGGGGACACACTCACATTCAATTCTCTTGCAATACATAAGTATCTAAAGGCAAAGGGGGTTTTCATTCAATCAACTTCTTAGTTTGGGAATAATAATATAATTTCATGCTCCTGTATGTATCATCGATCTCGTTGCAACTTCAACCTTCTACATTGATCTAATAATGAATTACTTGGTGGGAACTGCAGCTGATCTCGAATTCTTCTCTATTATTCGAATTCTTCGACTATTCAAATTGAGTCAACACTCAAATGGACTAAAGATTCTTTTGCATACCTTCAGGTATATTTCTTCTTTCCCTTCCCATCTAGATATCCTTTCAGAGCATCAGCTAAGGAATTGATGTTATTGGTCTTCTTTCTCGTTCTGGGTATCGTTGTATTCGCATCTCTCGTATATTATGCAGAGAGAGTCGAAGAGAATCCAGACAATCAATTTCATTCTATCCCTGTTGGATTGTGGTGGGCTGTATGTCCATTCTAATCACGACAATCAATAATAAGATGCATTCAGATCGTAACCATGACTACTATCGGATACGGAGATATTACTCCCCATACATGGTTGGGTCGTCTTATTGGATCCATATGTGCCCTTATGGGAGTATTGACTATTGCACTTCCTGTTCCAGTCAGTAATTCATCCAATACCCTTTGATTATCGATATTTGATATGAAAATAGAGTAGTACAATAGGGCTTTAGAGCAGTTGTGGACTAGTCTTGAGGTGCTTGTAAGTATCCCCTCAATCCCTTTCATTCGTTACTCCATATAAATTACCATAATGTCATTCAGGTAATTGTATCCAATTTTGCAATGTTCTACTCTCACACTCAAGCACGTAGTAAAATGCCGAAGAAGCGAAGAGGAGTTCTCTCAGTGGATCAAGTAAAACAGCATCCACCAAGGAATCATACTGTACCTCATACTCTTCCACCAAAGAGGACAAGCAACCATGTTAGTATCGTCCATCATCCTCATTTATTTCCCTTTACGGTAAATTAAAATATGAAGATTGAATGTATACATTACAGGAACACACGTCTCTCATTTCATCAAATGGAAACAACGGGCCTCCACATACTTTCATCTGACCCTTCCTTCCCACATTCCATCTCATTTCTATTCATTCCCGTGCCTTTTTACTCCTTCGGGTATTATTCATTCTGTGACCATTATTTCTCTTCCCGTGACATACTCATACAATCTCCAATACATTCATTCATTCGACCAAGCTATTCACACAACAATCAACCACAAAAGAAGCAATAAACTTTGTTTCAGTTCTTATTAACAGCCAATTTAAAAGTGGTGGAAAATGGAATAGCGAAAGTCCAAATCTAAATAACTTAATTCCTGGAAAGAAGAAATTGATAAAAAAGGGATTAAATTCTTAGGTTCGGTAACAGGAATTTATTAAAGTTTACTAATGAGCAAAACAACGAAGAAGGAACGAGACTTCCGAAAGATTTGGAAATTACCAAAAATTCCTTATGAAGAAACGTTTCAACGATGAAATAGTTCATGGTTCAAAGATGAAGAAAGAATAGACTGACAAGAGAGTTGAATGACATAATGATCAAACTCACCGTATTTTGTATCACACTCACTCTCACTCTCATTCTCTCCGCCTATTGCACTCTACTCCAATTTGATCTCGACCTCTCCCTCCTTATCCTCATCTTCCTCTTCTCCCTCTAATCTCACCTCCACGAGAGATTCCTTCTTATCACATTTCACCTCTTCCTCATCTTCATCTTTCTCATTCTCACTTTGATCTTCTTCCATTCCATCATCATCTCCTCTTCTTCTCACCATACTCTTCACTCCTTTCACTTCTTCTTCATCCTCTCGTTCCTTCTCTCCCGATGCCAAATCTCTCTCCAATTCAGCATTGCGAGCAACGATAAGCGTCTAAATAAAAAAATTTTCATATACTAAAACAATAGCTTTCTTGTCGGAGGCTCATTGATATTCGCAGATATAAAATTATCAATATTATGCAGTAGACATGATTACCTCGAGAGTGGAGGCAGAGTTCTTGAGTAACTCGAGCGACTGAAGAGTATGTTTAGCCGGGAGGAAGAAAATAGTGGGAGTAGTCTTAGTCCCAATGAAGTTCTGTAGTCTCTTGTAGTGGTTAGTCTTCTCCTCTGCCTGAAATCACTCACTTCCACTAATTTATCCCTCCAAAATAAGCGACCTTATCACTTTATTTTATAAATCATTGCATAAAAGGTTAAATACTTACATATTGAATGAGAGCTTTTCTTCTCGTGAGCTCCTTCAGTTTCTTCTCTTGATCACGTCTCTCATTCAAAAGAGCTACCTGAAAACATAACAACAAGTGATTCGATATTTTGCTTATTTCATACATCATTTCTCAACTACAAAACAAACATTTCAATGAATTGTCATGAATAATAAAGTCGGTGCTTACTCGTTCCTGCCTCTCCTTCTCTTTATCACCTCTCTTTTCATCTTCGAGACGCTTCTCCACTTCCGCCACCTTCTCAGCCTACAACCATTACGCATGTTTATTCCAATGTATAAACTCTCAATAACCTGTGCTTTCTCAGCAGTGGCAATCTTCTTAGTATCCTTCTGAAATCTCTGAAGAGTTCCCACAAGGAGACTGCCGAATAGACGACGGTTTCTAAAAAAATATTCAGTAGTTGCGAAATATTCAAATAGGCGATATTCTGGTGATATCTAAATTAAATTTACCTTTGTTTAACCTCCTTTACTTCTTTGTCCCTCATTTCGGTAATTGCGGCATCTCGAGACTTCGTTTCTATCGCTGGCATTACCACCTATAAAATAATTATTTTAAAAGTTTCACCACAAAATGCAATAAGCAAATAGGGAGAGAGTGTGTGATAAAAGCCAGACTGTACCGTTGTAAATATCGAACAAATCTTTTAGATTTTGGTAACTGAGCTGGAACCGAGAATATAAGGAAATGCTTTCAAATAAAGGCAATATAAATGTAAACTATTTTTGATCATTCACCTGAGAAGCAAGGCTCTTCTTTGGAACTTCAAAGTCGTCACCGAAATCGTCGCGAGTTCTCTTCACAGGGAGATTATCGAGGCTTCTAAATGTATCATTAATTGAATAACATTTTTTGGGAGTCGGATTCTTTAAATATGAAGTATTACTCTCTGCGTCGTCCATCCATAGACCGCCTGAAATGTAGTAAATATTATAACAGTAAATATTAAGAGACAACAGCGATACGTCGTAGTAATATGTCGTGAACGAACCTCTGATAATTATCAAACTTCCCATCGTCGTGACCAATGTCTGAAGGATTCCGCCGCTTGAGAGCTCCACTGAAATATTGATCGTTGACATTCATAACTTCAAAATAGTATACTTACGGGAGTCGTCCATTTAAAGCGCTGATGTTGCCATCAATGGAACGTAGTTTCTCTTGTGCCTCTTCAATCTCCTTCTGGAGAGTGTCAGTCATCCTAAAAGGAGAGAGCAATGACACCATGAGTAGCATAGATATGAGATAAAAATAAAACCCAACAAATCGAAAGCAATTAGACACTTGACTCCAAAAACTGTAGCGTGGATTCCACTAGGGACGTGCAAACCGGGAAATAAAAATTGAGAGCCGGGGAGAGGTACGTGCCACTAGTGGTAAACGTCGAAATGTGGGATTTCAAATCTCCACAGTAAAATTGTTTATTCGTGTTCAATCGTCTATATGAAGATCCGCCTCTTTGGTTTTTGGCATATCGAGGGGCTTGAAACAATATGTCGTCGGTAAAAAATAAAATAAAATATTGGTCTTCGCAAACATGTTGAAATTCGATGGCGAAATTTGGGAAAAACAGTTTATATTCAATATCAGGTTAATTATGATATCCGCCTTCGTGGTTCACTCACATATTTATTGTAAAGACTATTAAGGTGATATGTGGAGAAATTGAGAAAAAATCGGTCTTCGCAAACCTTATTAAAAAGAGCGTCAAACATACTATTAATTGAAGGATCCTGTCTTTTTGCATACAAACTGCGACCGTTTTTGTTCATGTTTCTTACATTTGACTGGCTAATTACACACTGTGAAAGCAATTTATTGTGTAATTCTCAACTTGAACTACATTTTTAGCTACTCAAGTACGGATACAGTATACCTGAATTCGAAAAGTGGTAATAACATTCGTTGTGAACAGAAAAATGCTTCTATACTTATCAATTATTGCTCAATTAAAATTGCTCTATCTAACAGGGCAGAAAATAAAACGACGAAACACGTTTGAAAATAATAGTATCTGACAGGTTGAAATATAGTGACACAGCGAACCGTACACTCGCTGGCACTACACCACGGGGGGCG
>LS486323.1:39916-50572 GCA_900490705.1 Pristionchus arcanus
ATATGAGTAACATTTTGAGGCACTTGCATGACATGCACTTTGTAAATATGATTCTCGATTGTACATTTGATTAATGATAAGTAATGCATGGAAGCATTATAGGTACTGAATATGTGAATCAAATGCACCTATGGAAGCCTAGCCATCTCCATTTATGTTCTATCAACTACTGTAGCTGCATACAATCAAACGATAGGAGCGCAGGAAATGAAAAAGTGCGGTTAATTTTGCTAATATAATATGCAAGCGATGCAAGATAAATCCTCAGGGCATTTACAAAACCAGAAATAGCTTTAAAAATGTTGGGATAACGATAGTAACGAGTTCATGATAAACTGTGTACCAGTGATCGGAGAAGCAGAGAAAAAATCATAACCATATGGATTCAATAGTTCATGCAACCCTAATAAGTGCTGAATACAGAAAAGCTATCAACATTTAAAAATAAGTTGGTAGGTTCGAGTTTTAATGTAGAAATCATAAGTCTGACCTAGGATGTGCTCTAACTCCACTAAAAATTCTACAATCGACTTTAACCAAGTAGAGCATTTCAGAGTTATGTTTTCCATCATTTTTACATTTAATATAATAAAAGGAGGCTATAGACCCATCGATTAGAAACAAAGAAATGTTCACAATAATTTTTTGAAACGACACGCTGCGGTCCCTAGATATTAAGCAACCTCATCGCTTTGCTTCGGGATATGTCGCCGCGTTATTTTCGAATTTTCGCTACCGTAGCCTATTTTACACTATACACAACTTATAAGTTATTTGTAAAAATATTTAATATTTTGGTTTATTTTTTTCAATTTTTGAGATTTCAAAAAACAACAGAATATGCCTTGATAAAAACAAAAATAAATAAATTCAATTAAATATTAAACAAATAA
Source organism: Pristionchus arcanus (assembly GCA_900490705.1). NCBI lineage: Eukaryota > Metazoa > Nematoda > Chromadorea > Rhabditida > Neodiplogasteridae > Pristionchus > Pristionchus arcanus. The sequence goes on from LS486323.1 coordinate 40,810, forward strand.
TAAGACTACTATTGTCGAGTAGCGTAGATGAAATGGATTGGATGGTAGATCAAAATTGTCGCACTCGCTCTCATTCGCCTGAGCCTCTTCCCTTCCCTCTAATCAGTCTTACATCATGTATTTCCCAGTGCTTCTTCTCATTGCCCCTCTGATCTCATCTCGTTCAATCTCAAATGAGACTTCCATTGACGAATTCGATCCTCTTCCCTCCAACGAGACTTCCGTCACCACCACCGATACTCTGACTACTGTCCTCCAGGTGACATTATCTGGTCAAATAACTCTAATCCTCTTTTCAGAGAGTGGCTAATGAAGTAGAAGGATGGAAGCCGTGGTTGGAAGACAAGGAGCATGAGATGACTGAGTGGAAAGATATGGTGGACGAGTGGAGGGTCAGTCTCCATAGAGTATATGGATCTAATTATGAATATAGGGGGAACATACGAGTGCAGTCGTCTACATAATAATTGGAATGTTCGTCGGTCTCTTCATCCTTATCATTATCATCATCGTTCGCACTCTTGCCACTCGTCTCAGGTACCGTATACTACGGAATTGATTAGAATATAAAATAAGAGATTGTTTTGAGACGTCGTAAGATCGGACAACTGGGTGGAGATGCACAGGCAAGGAAGAAATTGATGAGTGATGATCTCGAGGATATGTGACTAGATAGATTCACACCTATTTATCCCATTCAACTACGATAGATTGAAAGACTATTAATTAATATGTATATCACGAACTGTATTCTGCGATAATAATGCGTATAATAAACATTTTTACTAGATCTACATAACAAATACTGTATAACAACTATAACGAAGAGTGAGATCAAGGAGCGACCTGAAGAATGGACTTATAAAGTATTGTTTACGTGAGTGGTTCACCTTGCGAGAATGATCGGTGATGATTCCCCAGTTGTATGACGATACTGACTGAGTGTTAGGCAATGAAACTCCGGAGAATCTCCACACTCCGCTTCCCCTTTTCGAGGCCTAAAAACGATTATTATTGTCTAGAGCTTGGATAAACAGTTGAGTACCTTGACAATGGCAAATCTTCCTATCTGTCCAGCATGGGAGATAACAGGCCCATCCACTGATTCTACATGTTCACCAATTCGACACAGAAGAGATTTATCTTCGGATTTATGACTTAAAACTTATGGTAAAATCAGATTTACATTTTTACTGTACCTCGATCCTAGGGAAAAATGTTGTGCTTCCTTCGATTGAACAAGAATGGTATCAAATGGAAGATTCTTGTCTACCATTCGATCATAGAGAGAAAGGACAAGAGAAGAGAAGTCGTTCTTGAAGAACACACATTATCACTTATGCTAAAAACCATTTACCGAAGTGGGTTCCCATTTATCCAGATATTTGCTTTTAATGTCATATCCGAAGTATCCATCAGAATCTGATGAATATATTTAATAGTCTAAGTTAAATTGTGACGGGAACATACATTTGGTAGCCAGTGATCCAATTGGTTGAGTTGGTGCATTGAATGAGGAAGACAGAAGACTTCCAAGAAGCAAAGAACACGATCTCCAGTATGCCTATTGGAGCATTCACTCTAATCGATCATGAAAGGAATCAAACCTGATTGACTTGTTCCGCATACTCTTCACTCTGGAGAGAGATGAAATCTATTTTGCATCCATCTCTCAGGGGCTGTCGCATTGAAGAAAACTGAGTACAAAAATACCACTTAATACATTAGCGGAACGAACTTCTTCCATTGATCCATACTCGCTTCGAATTATACAAAGAACACTTGAATCGGCGAGGCCCTTGTTGATATCTGTACAAAAGTTATTAACAGGCATTTTTCAAAAAATACTTACGAAGAGCACAATGGTATGGAGTAGAAATGTCTTTATTCATGAGAAGAGTCTTCTCCCCGTCTTTCAAGTTCACTTTGACGATCATCTTCTCAAGTTTTTTTCCATTTTTTTTATTAACAAGTTCATCGAATAGCGCGGCTTCGGAAAAATGCGAATCCGCCGAAGGAGCTGCTAATAAATGAATTATATTGGGCTGAGAAACTTCGCAAACCTGCAGCAACATTTCTCACTTGGACAACGTGTTTCGTACGGGAGAATATTCTTTTAACGACGACTGGTAATACATTCATCGGAACTGGCAAACTATAAATATATGAAGAGACTAATTGGATAAATTCGTGATTTAATAATTAACGCATTATTACAAAATTTTGCACGCTGAAACACCCCTCCACAAATTGTTCAGCCTACTCTCTTTCTCTGCCGTCTCGCTTTTTGGGAAACGAATCATTAATTGATTGATTTTTTAATATTTTTTAATTATACTTTTATTTCATCGAAATATGTTTAATGCAACCAAAAAGTACATGCCTGATGAAATTCAGCTCTTCAATTTTCGTTTTAAAAATTTGAGCCTAGGAATTAAAAATAAAATCCAAATCGTTTAAATATGACTTCTAACGAGTGTTCACGACAGGAAAATATAAATATCGAAAATATAAATATTATAGAAAGATAATTAAGGTATGCGCTGCACCCGGAAAACCGTAGTTAATTTTTAAAAAATACGATAGAAAAAACATTTCCTACACGGAAAAGCTTTAATGCGCAATCCAGAAATAAAAGGTACTGTATGAAAATGAATCTGGCAATGTTCCAAACTATGCGTCTCTGCCCGTGGTGTAGCGACTACCGTAATCTAGGCTGAACAAGAAGTTTCAAGTTAAAATAAAGTGACACAGCTAACCGCACACTCGCTGGCACAACACCACGAGGGGCGGGGCTAAGAATGGGTGCCTGGATCTCGCTTAAATTAAAATATTTTGAAATTCTGGAAGTGCTATCGTGATTCTGCACGGCCAAGAGCCCCACAACATAAAAATAGGAATTTTAAATATTGTTTGAATTTTTACGTGAACGTCCCTAAAAAAATTGCCCCGAAACAAATGTACTCTCTTTCTCTGTCGTCTCGCTTCTTTACGAGTTTATCATTAATTGATTTTTTAATTTTTTTTATTAATGAGTTTGTTATTTAATCAAAACATGCTTAAATACACCAAATATTACACATTAAATGAAATTCCACTTCTCAATATTCTTTTAAAAAAATATGAACGGAGGAAATCAGAATCGTTAAAATATGAATTCCCGATAGTTCCCGATAGTTCCCTCTAGTTCCCGATAGCAAAATATAAATATAAAAAATAAAAATGTGTAAACTTATAAAAGGATAAATAAGGTATGCGTTCCATCCGGAAAATTGAACTATAAAATATACTGTATCTATAAAATCACGTTCGAAAAGCGCGCCTTTCCCACTCTTCTTCCGTTCTCCGTTCCACCCGTTCTCTTCAGCCTGTCCCGTGTGCCGTCTACAGTAGCCAATCTGGTGAATTAAACAATAAAACGTTCCGAGAGTAGTTGGAAAAGGCGTCGTTTTGGCGTCGGCGTGCGTCGTGTAGTGCAAAATCAGCTGATTATATTCATTTACAATTATCGGAGTACTAACCTTTTCATTTAATCCGACAACGTGTATATATCAGTGCGTTCATCTAAGAATCGTACTCCGAGCAGTTCATCAATTTTTTTTGCTAGTTTATGATAGCCTTAAGCACCCTACATCGATGACCGTTCTTAAAATGTCTTAAATTTGCTCATTTGCATAATTTCATGCCCTCTATTTCAACATAATGACTGTTACTCTGTGAAAAGTTGTCCAATCTTCCACAAATAATGATCTCTTCACTATTCTTCAGGTGCTGACTCGACCTACGTCGTTTGTTTATGCGAATTCGAAAATTTAAATGTTCATCTATCTCATCTCTCTTCTTTATACAATTGTTTTTTTTCGACAATCGCGTGTCTTATTCTCCTTAAAAACAATTATACTATGGCACTGGATTTGAGGCATAGCATAAGGGTTGTCAATGTGAAGAAAAATGTGCCAAATGAAGCATGGATTTTTTTCCTCCCTCTCATTCTTCTTCCTACAGCAAGAATGACCCGTACGCTCTCATTTCTCACGAAGAACCTCTAATTATTCGTGTAGGATGGGGATGTTTCAGTTCTTCACAATGAATGATGAGTTCTTCGTGAAGATTGAGAGCGTCCGGGTCATTCTTCTTGCAGGAAAACGTTGTTACATTTTTTTCACATTGACAGCCCTAGATAGCATCCAATTGAACCGTCTTCATTACTTTTCACTCTTTGGGAAAACAAATCAGAAATTTAGTTTCAAATATGGAATTTGTATAAACAAATGACATAGATCGATTCAGCACATGAAATATGTATGCAACTAAATTTTGGTGAAGACTTTACAACTTTCAACAGAGTAACAATCGCCACATTAAAAAAATAGTAATGCGTTGAGATCAGGTGATGTATGAGCAAATTGAAGATGTTTTAAGAATGGTAATCGACCCAGTGTGACTACTGTGTTCTAGTGAGCCCATTGCGCAGAGTTAATTGTTCTGTGCCGATAATCTCGGTGATTTTTCGATTCCCAGGCTTATACGATTTGATATCGTGTACTCAGAAGACTGGATTCGGATGTTCAGTTCTAGGACTCGGCAACACTATCAGGTTAGAGTTACTTCTTTTAATAAGCATCACGATATTTGTTTCGTATTCTAGCCAATTGATGGAGAATACGATGAACCCGATTTGCGTGAATCTGGTGGGCAAGGTCTTCTACCCTTCTACAATCGAAGTTACCAAGCAGGAGCGGAATCAGCACCTTTGTACTTTCCATTCTTCCTTCTTTAATAATCTATCTCGTACAGGATTCAAGAAGCTAGCTCCGTTTCTTTCCGGCAAGACGTCCGAATTGATATGGAAGAGCATAACGGTCCTCTGTTAACGGCTTCGTCGTCAGAAGATAGAACCAATTGGGATCATATCACTGATCTCGACGATGTTTGTACATATTTTCCAATCTTTATTGGTTCTTGAACCCATGAAATAATGTCCCTTTTGTAGTTCTTCCGGCGCATATATGATTACTATCAAGGAGGCGGATTTTGTTGCATTTTCTGGCACGAAATACTATCTCTTGTCCAGTTTATATTTATCGTATTCGTATCGACCTTTTTCATTCAGGTATCTTACCATAATTTAGCTAATTTTAGAAATCTTATTGTATGACATAATCATTTAGTGCGTTGATTATGAAATCTTGTTCAATAACAAGGCGGTCAACTTTATTGGCAACAATACCGATTTTCCGAGAAAACGTCAATTCGGAGTGAGTATTCGACAAATTATTTTAATGATATATTATTCTTCATGATTGACTTTTCAGGATGCCGTAGATGGAAATTGTGCCTCTCATCTCCCTCCCTTAGTTGTCGCATGTATTCTAGTTGCAACTATCTACTGGTTTGTACTTATTCCTGAATATTTTTCTCTTACTTTACTCTGTCTCTCTAGGATTTTCCGAGTTATTAGAACTGGCGTACTTCTTCTCAAGCTGACTGAGATTCAAGTAAGCATCTTTTCCGAGTTATTAGATATTAAACTATGTTTTTTCCAGCTTTTCTACAACCGTGCTTTGCGTATTGATGATGCAGATCTATCGAATCTCACGTGGGAATCAATCGTCAGAGCAGTCTGCAATGTCTGCAATATTTCAGACTATTTTATTTTATGATTTTTGTGTGAAAATTTAAATAATCATGCTGACTGCATTTTCTTTTGTCGCATTTATTAGTCATACAGGTTTCCTAACCCCTCCCCCCCCCATTTTTATATCTCATCAATGACCAAAGTTAAACCAAGGCCAAAGCCAAACGTCCCTGGCGGGCAGGCAACGAGTGAGAGAGCATACACATCGTCCACCATTTACATCTCTTGCTCGATCCCTCAGAGCCCACAGAGCCCTCCTTTAAGTATTGAGCCTCAGCAGCCCGAAAGTCATCCTAGGCCCGACAAAGCACTAAGAACTAAGCGTAAGCAGCCTATGCAGCGAACTCTTTCGAGCTCCCGGAGATCAAAATTACTGTTTACAAGGCTATTTCTAAAATATTTTTGCAGGCACAAGGTCGCATCCAACTACTCGTTCACGATTCGTCCATATCATCAATTCATATTTACCATCGAATACTCCGATTCAAGAATTACATTGTTGCAATGGTTAATCAGGTAAGTTTTTTATTTGGCAGCACTGTCGCGGCAAAAGTAGGCCGTATACTATGCCGTGAACTATACTAGTCGTCCGCAGAACTCTTTATCAGATAGTAAGAAAAGCCAAAGAGGGAGAACGCTCCCTTCTTTTATACACGTTCGGGTGACTCAGAATCGTATAGTGAGGAGAAGAGAAGAGATGAGATGAAACGTGGCAACTGATTGTATACATCCCTACCATGGTCGCCATGTCGCGGCAAAAGTAGGCCGTATACTATGCCGTGAACTATACTAGTCGTCCGCAGAACTCTTTATCAGATAGTAAGAAAAGCCAAAGAGGGAGAACGCTCCCTTCTTTTATACACGTTCGGGTGACTCAGAATCGTATAGTGAGGAGAAGAGAAGAGATGAGATGAAACGTGGCAACTGATTGTATACATGGTGGAATCACCACAAGCACTAGGAGCATTTTTAAAGAAAAAAATACAAATGGAAAAAGTCACATTAAGATACAAGGTTGTATTTTAAGGATCTTCTTCCGCCACTCATCTCAATTCCTTTCGTGGGAGACTTGCGATTCTTGCCAGAGCAGTTGAAGAAGAATTTGGAATGGATGTTCTTCCTTGGATTCTGTTCGCCATTTAAAGGATCATACACTCTACAAGATGAATACAGAGATAGAAACAGATTAGAGGAAATGGCTGAGAATATGGAAAAAGTGGTAAGTCCCTCTTCCTGTCGGCACTGCCTTTCACTGTAAGAAGCAGTAAGTGGATCAAAATGTGTGAATACATTGGTACTCCACACAACTGGTACGCCGTGTTTCGGTCATCTTGAACACATATCCTTAAGGTTTTAAGATCCTAGATACTTATAGAGATAATTATCTTATCTTATCGAATTGTTTTCTCCTTCAGACAACATACCTTGGACTGGCAAGTCTCATATTTTCTCCTCTCGTCTTCCTCTATCAATGTCTCTACTATCTCTTCACAGCAGCAGATTTGACGAAGAGAGATGCTGGAGCACTTGGAAATCGATCCTATACGAACTATGGGAGGTATAATGTCTACTGGAACTATCTTAGTGGTAGGCCATACCTATGGATCCATAGGCTGGAATTCTTGTTATTATGAGGGGCAGTAGGGTTGCCGGTTCGAGATCGATTTCGGTATTACGGCGCGAGAGGGGCGGTATGTAAAGAGGGTGCGGTAATACCGCATTCTCTTTGCATACCAAAAAGGGGAGAGAGCAAAGGGATTGAGGAGAGAGGGGGGAATGATGCGGTATTACCGCACCCTCTTTACATACCTCCCCTCTCGCGCGGTATTGCCGATACCGAACCTGCAGCCCTAAGGGGCAGAATCTCCTAGTGCTAGATCATGTGCTCCAAAAGAGCAATTTCCCGTCTCATCTATGTATCATCTATAAGTGAATATGAAATAAATGATTCAGATACCGCGTTCGTCATTTCAATGAATTGGATCACGAACTTAAAGGAAGACTCAATCGATCACATGCATTTGCATCTGCTTATGTCGCACAATTTAGTTCGAAATTGGTAAGAGATCAACCTTATCTCATCATTATTTAATCATGGAATATCGTTCCAGGTGGTAGTGTTTGCTCGTAAGATTTCGTTCATGGCTGCAGCTATCTTTTTCATTCTCACTGGTCTTTCAGTGTGGGATGAAGATGTTGTCCAGGTGAATAATATTCATACTATTTGCATTTAAATGGCATATTAACAACTGAATAATACAATAATTGCAGATCGAGCATATGTTGACAGTGATAACAGTATGTGGACTGATCGCAATTGCATGCCGATCCATAATTCCCGATGAGAATCTAGTATACCAACCAGAAGTATTACTCAATCATGTCACTTCCGAATTGCATTATGTACCTGAACATTGGAAAGGAAATGCCCATGATATCAGAGTGAGTATTTACCCATGATCGTTCGATGATTATTCAACGATGCATAATTCAATCTTTGTATTTAAGACAGCTCATGAATTCGAATGTCTCTTCCGTCTTCGTGCAATTAATCTTCTTGAGGAGATATTCTCTCCCTTCATCACTCCATTTGTTCTATTATTCTAGTAAGTCATCCCATATCTACAGGTTGTAATGAATATCTCTGCAGTGTCCGTCCTGCTTGTCGTTCAATTCTCTCATTTCTATTGGATAATACGGAGAGAGTGGAAGGATTGGGAGATGTATGCTCATTCGCCCTTCTTGATGTTGCCAAACATGGAGATCCATCGTGGCAGAAGATGGATGAGGATGGAGGAGATGAAAGAGGAGGAAATGCTCCTGCAAGACCTAGTATGTATCATTAACCAGTTGTTTGGACATCATAATGATGATGACTATTGTAGGTAGAGACGTAGCTCACGATGGAAAGACTGAAATGTCGTGCATGCAATTCGCCATTCGACATCCTGATTGGAAACCTCCTCCTGCAACGGCTAATTTCATTCAGAATTTGAGAGATAAAGTGAGTGAGAAGAATAGGAGGGAGATGGGAACATACACATTACAGATGGAGAGAGATGCAATGGCAGTGGGACAAGGGGCGGGACTTGTGAGAAATGCATTCTCTGAGTCTATTCACACTATCATGTCGGTCAGTGGTATTAAAGCAATTTTAAAAACAACTATTAATAAAAGTAAATATCTATTTATTTAATACGTTGCAGATGCCTCTTGGAGGAGCTGGAATGAATCCTCTTTTGGGAGGTGGAGTTGGTGGATATCCAATGGGAGGAGAGGAGAGAGGAATTATGAGTGGAATGGAGAGAACCCTCGAAAAGAGTTTGAGACAATCGGGACACGAAAGCATCGTTGATTCTCTCAGGTAACATTAGGGCTGCAGGTTCGGTATCGGCAATACCGCGCGAGAGGGGAGGTATGTAAAGAGGGTGCGGTAATACCGCATCATTCCCCCCTCTCTCCTCAATCCCTTTGCTCTCTCCCCTTTTTGGTATGCAAAGAGAATGCGGTATTACCGCACCCTCTTTACATACCGCCCCTCTCGCGCCGTAATACCGAAACCGATCTCGAACCGGCAACCCTAGGTAACAACAATTCTCATTTTAATTTTTATATCTCGACGCATGATTTTTTTTAATATTGAGAGGCGAAATTTCGTTTAGGGCGTAATTTTGAAAAATTATCCATATTTTAACAAAGTAAAAAAAAGATAAATAGCAAAACAAATCAATTAATGATACACCATCACAGAGTACAGTGCTTTCCCAAAAAAGATCCGAGTGTAGGATGTGTGAAGAGTAGGGACGTTCACGTAAAAATTCAAACAATATTTAAAATTCCTATTTTTATGTTGTGGGGCTCTTGGCCGTGCAGAATCACGATAGCACTTCCAGAATTTCAAAATATTTTAATTTAAGCGAGATCCAGGCACCCATTCTTAGCCCCGCCCCTCGTGGTGTTGTGCCAGCGAGTGTGCGGTTAGCTTAGGGACCGCAGCGTGTCGTTTCAAAAAATTATTGTGAACATTTCTTTGTTTCTAATCGATGGGTCTATAGCCTCCTTTTATTATATTAAATGTAAAAATGATGGAAAACATAACTCTGAAATGCTCTACTTGGTTAAAGT
>LS486326.1:0-26553 GCA_900490705.1 Pristionchus arcanus
GTCACGATTGGTGAAGATATTGTGATCAATGCGATGACTCGAATGCAGTTGAATGCAAAGAAGGAGAAGAGCAACAATGATGAGGTGGCTCGAGAAAGGGAAGAAAGCATACTGCGATGGAAAACAGTGCAGGGTTCAGATGAATGGGCACAGGAAATGATACAGAAAAAGAATGATATCACAGGTTGTAGAGGACAGAGCACTGAAATAACTCGAATGCCTGATTCAACGAGGAAGTTGACAATTGCTGATTTGGAAATCGATAAAGGGATACTTTATGTTCTCGATAGAGATCACGAAAGGCTGCTGTATGTGCCAAAATCAGAAAGGGAAAGACTGATTAGGGAGATGCATGAGAATGTGCTAGTGGGACATGCAGGAGGAAAGAAGATGAATCAGATGTTGAGGAAGAAGTATATTTGGGGTGCAATGGAGAAGGATATTGCTAACGTATTGAGAGAATGTCACTTGTGTTTGAGAAGCAAACCAAGGAAAAGATTCGTTCCGGAACTACAACCGAGAGAAGCGAATGCACCATTGGATATTGTGGCAATTGACTTAATTGATATGGGACGTGGAAGAAACGGAAACAGATACATTCTCACAATTATTGATTTGTTCACGAGGTACGCAGGAGCTATTCCTCTCAAGGACAAGAAAGCGACTACGGTAGCTCATGCATTCATGACTAAATGGATATTGGAAGGTGGAAGGGTGCCGAAGTCATTGTTGAGTGATAACGGAGGAGAATTTATTAATGAAGTCTTCGAAGAGATCAATAAGATGTGGAGGATAGAGAGAAAATGTACCTTACCGTATCACTCTCGTGCCAATGGTGGAGTCGAAAGACTGAATCGGACAATAAATGAAACGTTGCGCAGATTAGTAGGGAAGACTGAGGAGTGGGAAGAGGCGCTTCCTTATGCACTCTACTGTTACAATACTGTACCTCATGGTAGCACTGGAGAAAGTCCTTCTTTCTTATTCCAAGGAAGAGATGATGGACTACCAATGGGTGAACCATGGGATGTGGATGAGAAGTATGTAGTAGATTTGGATGACTACAAGTCTCAAATGATGTTGTTGATGAAAAGGACTCAGAATGAAGTAAATGAGAGATTGAAAGGAGAAAGGGAGAGAATGAAAGCTAGTTATGATAAGAGATGGGAGAACAACAAGAAATATGAGCCGGTTGTAGGAGACCGTGTCTATGTTTTCAAAGAGAAGGGTGATGGGAAGAACCCAAAGTTGAGAATGAAGTGGGAAGGCCCGTATAGGGTAATGGGAAGATCTAGTACAACAGCAACGGTAGTTGGGATCGAGAGTGGAATTGAAAAGGTTGTTCAGTTGGATAAATTGAGGAAGGTACCCAGGATGGAGGGTGAAACCACAGTGTTAACTGTTAATGAGTTATCCAATTGCAGTCGCCTCGTCAATCGCGAGTCCCCGTTGCACTGGGAGAATGCCTGTCCGGCATGCGAAGTGAAGCCAAGGCCGATGAGTGCGATGTGGAGGACTTGCCCACCGGACTTTGCATCATTCACGTTTGCGACGCTCAAAGAGTACGCAATCCTGAGAACTCTGATTGAGAAATTCCCCATCATGACGCCCCTCAGAGTACAGAAACTTCTCTCAATGGGAAAGTTAGAGGAGGAAGAGGAGATTTCGGACAAGACTATTGAGGAGACTGTGGGCAACCTCTGTGCACATGCTCTTGTCTCTCTCAAAAAACCAACAAGGGAATGGCGGTTCACTATCGAGGACATCAACCCTCGCTACGAAGAAGCCTATCGGCGTGGTCTCGGTGAAGAAGTTGAGACGTCGATCGGATACGGAGCTGTTGTGCATCAACCGGGTCTCGATATCACTCGATGTGGAGGAGACAAGGCCCGATGGCAGTGGAAAGTCGAGATGCACACCGAATGGAGTGAGATCTTCTCGGGATGGCATCGTCTCAAGACGAAGAAGACCATCAAGAATCTCTTGCTGTTCTGGCCGAGAGCATTGCAGAAGGAGGACATGGAGGCGCTCAAGGACATGGTGGTTTATCACACGGAGAAGAATGCTTGGAACGTAGTAGTTGTTGAAGAACCGTGTGGATGTGGAGGACCACCCAATCCAGATTACGTTCCATTCTTGATTGAATGGTCGGTGGATAGACCCAAGACCGGAAGAATCAGAGTGATTGTGACGGACAATGCGATCACCGACGGCACACCCGTCTCAGCCATCGAGCGTTGCCACCCCTGGATAAGACGGGACCACTACGAGTTCGCAGTGCAGGCATGGGTCGAGGGCAAGCCCTGGGATATCAAGAAGGCGGAGAGTGAAGTGGAAGAGAGAGGATGGAAGGTTGTGGAGGACAAAACGAAGAAGAGAGTTGAAGAGTGTGATACTCCGAAGCTCAATCAAGTTATGATTGATCGAAGGAAGAGGGAGATGAGCGAGATCTTGTGTGGAGAATGTGGTGGAAGTGGCCACCGGGAGTGGAAGTGCCCAAACAATTGGAACAACAAGAAATTCGGACGAGGACGTCCTTTTGGAAAGAAGGGGGATGAAGGGGCAGGCCCCTCTAAGAAGAAGAAGTATTAAAGGAATGTATTTCATTATCATTTATTGCGTATTTCATCATTGTCTAATTATTTAATTATATAATAATTAAATAATATAATTAAGTTCATCATTAGTTAATTTGTGACTCAACTCTAGGATTACTGTATCATTTGAATTCCCGCTCTTGTAAAACTCTCACCACGCTTTGCCTGATTCAGGTTTGTACCGAACTACAGTACTCTTTTCTCTTCTCGCCTATTTTCGTTTTGTGTTTTGGTCGTTGTTCGATTAGTTCTCGTTTTTCTGGGAGTTTTTTGTTGCTGTCTGTTGATAAAACCTTGAATCTTCAACTCGATCCGCCTTCTACACTACACCCACTCCTAATACTGAGGGAATCGAATGATTCTCATTTCTCGTCAATCGTGAAATAGATTATCGGTTTGGCGCTCTCTACTTGCGCTCACTCTCGTTCTCTACTATACGACACTAAAACGTGTTGACGTGTCTCTATTCTTTCTATCGATTAAATTTTACGGATTTTGCTCGTCTTTGTGTTCAACTTATAGTTTGTGTTGAGGGTCCCATTATTTTGCAGCTTATTTTTTGTATTGAATTACTGACCCTCAGTGCGGCTACGTTGCGTGATGAAACCGCTGTATCGTACCTATACGTACTCTTTTCAGAAATCTACATTTTCTCAATGCTCACTCTCAAATGCTCAAGAGAATAATTCATGATTATCACCAGTATGATGTAAGAAAACAAGCGCAATTGGACATAATTCAGGTTGCGGAAAATGTTTATCGGTAAGTCGGTGGACTCCATAATCTTGCTCCCACACGTCTTAGCGGGGAGAATATTCTAAATATATTATTTTTTCCAGATCATGAGAAACAGTCATGGAGGTTATTTTCAGAAGTAAAAATGAAGTAAAAGGTTCGTTCCTGATTTTTTCTCTATTACTTCACAAAAATCATCCGAAACCTCGACAAATTTATTTTAGATTACAATCGATCTCATCACTAGTGAAAGGAGGACACAGCAAAATCGGGAAAGGATTATGGAACAACTAGCGACTACCCATAACCATTTGTGACATGTTTACTATATTTCTCGTTTCTCGGTGACTTTCTTTGTTTCTCGGTGAATAAATAACTGTTTGTCTATGCTGTTACATTTGTGTTGTGAAAACTGTGAATTCGAAACATAAATGTGAAATCACGTTGAACTGTCAAGAAGAAGAGAGAGCATGTGAAATGAAGAGACGATTACCCGTACTTGGAACAACTGTTGTTGTCCACTGGCATTCGATAATTGCCGCCTTGGAAGGCACTGTCCCTCGGATAATTGCACCGACCTATTTTCGCTACTCACTCTACCTTCATTGTATGGAGCTGTTGTTCGCTTTCCTCTCATCTTGTCTCATTTTTTTTCTTCAGTTTTTTCGAATTATCTTGTAGCTTTTCGCGCATTAATTTTCATCTGCTAGGAAGCAATTTCCAAACTATTCAGAAACCTACATTTTCTCAAAAACACACATCACGATGCACAGCAATCTCAAATTATGCTTCAGTCTCAGGTGAGCTCGAATTATTTTTACAAAGTTGTCATGTGTAACCTCTCTGACCGTGGGAAGAGTTAGGAAAATATAGAGACCATAATTTCATGAGACATAATCATTCCGCATCTAGAGCTCTATCGCTAAACAGCCGAGTTGCCATTATCTTTTCGGCAAGAGCCGGAAACACCTCAGTAAAATTTTCGAATTGACAGATTAGGAATAATAAGTGAAATGTTTTAATAATTTACGATATCGTCACATTTCAGCATCGTACTTACGATAATTCAATCCACACTTTGATTCTTCCATCGTTACAAATTTTTCAAAACCGATATTATCCCGATTTCCCCCATGGCATTCCAAACGTGTGATTCACTACTAATTGTAATTTATTGGAATTGTAATAAAGAACAACGTTAACCACCAAAATAGTGGAATCAGCCAATTGAGCGAGGCGCACTAAGTCCTATTTTCTTCTTCGGGATTTATTGCTTTGCTCTTAATCGAGTGAAAATTAGACAAAATACGAATGAGTCATATAGAAATCAAAGATTGGTCTTTTTTAAATTTATTACACTATGATTCAAGCAAAGGATAACGGTAAACTTTATCATGAGAGATTAGCGACCAAACATGAGAATAGAGTGAATTGTCGATCAAAGATCAAATATCAAATATCGAGTTGACCAAAGATCAAAGATCATCTTTCGCCCCAACCGACGGCTCTCTGCTGGAGTCTGCCCAGGTCACGGACGTACTTCACCCTGAAGCGCTTGGCCATGTCCAGGGGGGCTGGGTCGGAGTCGTCGTCGAACTAAAGAAATGAGTATATTGAGGTAATTAGGAATTTAATTTATAGTTCTTATTTGTCGCGCATGCCGCTATAGACTATAGTCTGCTTCCCATGCGCCATCTTATTGTTCAATACTCGATTTCTGTCGAAATTGTCTGGCCCTCTCTATTTTCACGCACTATCTTTTCATTTCTTTGCATTGGGCCTCGGCTAGGGTGAATTTTACACCGGACCGCAAAGAATTTGTTCGTGCTGCGCCGAATTTGTATTGTCCTGGAACAGAAAGTGAGAGAACTCGCGAAAGGGAGAGGATTAGACAATTCGGTCATACAACGGATGCATTTGCATTGTTCCTGCGGCGACAAATGTGAGGACACTACATTGTCTTGTCTAGCGGTCTCAGATTCGGGTGATGTCTGAGATCTACCAGCGCTACGATAATAACGAAGTCGTCGCCAGACAAGATTTCCGACTACTTCTGTCTGAATGAAGAATCCGCCTCTTCATTCGTCATGTTCTCTTGTCCCTCTGACTTGTGTGAGATTGCAATTAATGAAGAGACGAACTCTCCATCCTGATAGCCCTATTCGTCCCCAGACAATATCGCTGATACCCTAGGGTGTAGTTGTTGTTGATGGTAACAGTGCGCAGTAGCCATTCGAGTAACGAGATCAGCAATAATTATTGATGCATTGCGCAGTGAAATATGAGAAGTTTGCTGCGGCGATCTATGATAGCCACAACGAACAAGGTCCTCGCCCCCTCCCAATTAGATGGTATAACCAGACCAGAAATCTCCAGGTGGGAGCCAATCCGTGTTTGCCTTCTAATTTGAAAGACGCTATCTATTGCGCCGCCCATTGCTCTCTAGACGCAACTGCGACAATGTTGGGAATTTTTTAGTTTGTTCATTACTCAAGGGCCAAAACGTACGCCAAGTAGAGATAGACATCTCTGGTCATCGAGGAGCAGTCAACAATCAAAAATAGCGATCACAGATTATACGATATTTCCAGAATTGGCGTATGTTTTCGAGTCATTGCTCACGCGTTTTGCTCCGCTATTCCGACCACAAATCTGTACATGAACTCGAAATCCAGACCGTCTTGTCTTTTCACATTTTCTCGCAACTCTAACAGATGGGAGAGTACGGGGAATGACGAGACGGAATTTTTGATCTGAAGGCCCTAGTCACGAACCCGCACAATGCAAGTGCTCTTCACTGAAAAACGGGCACACTTCTCTCACCACGAATTCGCATCCGCTCGCCCTCCCACATTGTTGAGCGCGCGTAGAAATAACAATCATTTCACTACGAAATGCACGGGTCCGTGCACACTGTTCGCAGTTTATAGTGTATTAGGGAGGCGAGTAGTTCGCCCAGCCACCTAGCAATATACTTCTGAGAAGTAAAGCGTCAAGGAAATTCCTGAAGGATGTCTCCGCAAAACAGAAACGGGAGCGTTCATTTTCCGATTCGAGAGCAGTTTTTCGCCCGCGCGCAATTTCCCCTCTGGGCGCAATTTGAGTGCGCAAGAGCATTATGAGATTCATTTCATGAGTTTTCGAATTGCCGAAACATCAGTTCCTGGGTTCTTTTTTCTAGTTGTCGGAACAGTTGAGTTTCACCTCGCACTCAACTGCACAAAGATCCTTCGGATACAATTGCAATATGGGTCTCAATTGTGAAAAAAATTATAATTCAGCTTTTTTGTTTTGACACAATTCAAAACAATAACAATAACAACCGCTCTTACCCTGTTAGGCGGCACGACCTCGGCGAAGCCCCACTTGTAGGCGGACGAGAGCTGGACGAGGGCGAGAAGGAGGATGCAGATGAGACGGAGGGGAGACATATCTGAGGAGGAGCAAAGATCAAAGATCAGTCAGAAAATTGATGGAAGCAGCGGATAAATGGCGAGTTTGAGTTGAGAAAGGGGCAGATGGGATTTAGGCGAAAAATCCCATTTGTTCCTTTCTCAAATGCTTCTCAAATGAAGTTAGATCAACCGACTGGCAAGCGGAAGTGTCAAGGGGGATACGGTAGGATTCGACAACCTCCCATCGAGACGGAATGAGCCCACAACGAACAAGTAGTATCACAAAGAAAAGCATAGTCAGCAATTCGAAATGCAACCAGATGAGGTGATTGTGACAAGGATTCTCAAACATTTTCTCTTCTTATCACATACTATCACGCCGGTCAGACCGGCTAGTGAAAACAAAGTATGAAGAGAGCCCGGTACTTTCCCAGTCATGACTAGTTGTGAGGAGGTGATGAGGTCGTTATCGCCGCAGTAAGAACCTGCGATGATGAGAAAAAATATGTGAATGGTCTTCAGAAGATAAGGAACTCGTTTTGGCCAAGGAATGCGAGCATGCGACACAACCAAAAGTGCTCATAATACTCCAAAGATCATCCTTTCCGTAGGTAAAAGATTTAATGGTACCACCTTGGAGCAGGGGATACAATAGTAGGTCAGAAATGCAAAGAAGACTTTAAAGATCAACCTTTCCCAAGCTAAAGTCAGGATGGAATCGGGCAGGCAACTGGATGCTCGGATGAGTCTAAAGCAGAAGCAGATGCGATGTGACAGACTCGTCTCTGATTTTTGGCCCAGCCTTTTTTTTCCTTCCTAGCTTCCCTAATCCCTATCCACCTATGCCTGGGCCAGAAATCAGAACTAGAATATTCAAGAATGGGAAACGGATCTTGAAAAATGGGAACCGCACGTAATCTGAGCCATTCGGAGTTTCTTCCAGCTTTTATTTTCAGGCTGCACCGAAAACTTCGAATCGAGAAATTCCGATACGGTTCCAATTTCCGAATAGCTCGCAGTGTAACAAAAAAGCAAGGAAATTAGGGCAATTTCCTAAAAAACAGGCATCATCAAAGGACTGAAATGAGGCTCGCAATAAAAAAAAAAGAAGCCCGACCATCATGTTGAATGAGGAACCGTCAATGAGCCATCTACATACATGACTACCAGACTCAATAGCACACTGCTCTATTTAGAACAGACACGAATATTAGCGAGAGTGCAATATGCAAATCGAGCTCGTTGCCCTTATTATGGCACTATTTCGGTAAACTACGCTTCTCAAAACAATGCGTCTGATGAAGTGATGTGAAATGCAAAACCAGACTACTCATTTCGCGAGTCCTCTTTCTGGTCAGAGAATTTCAGCGCCGTGGGAAATGAAGAAGCGCCCTTTAGTCGGCCTACTTTCACGAAATAAAGGGCAAAATCAAAGCAATAGCTTGGTCCACTTCATCCCGTATGTACGCATTCTGAAGTAGAGAACAAAAAACGCCTTTTGAATTTTTCACGAGATCCACTGAGCCATCTGCCTATTCACATATTGTATTTGTATAGCACTAGAAAAGTGAAGAATATCTGGCCATATTCGTCCCGAACTCAGCATCGCAAAAAAAACAAGGTGAATCATTCCCGAGTTCCAACTTCTCCATTCTAGTCTTTGTCTTGTCTAATACCCGAATAGTGGGGATTCGTCTAGCGGGTTAGTCCACTCACACGATCACCCGGCATAGAGCATGGTAATCAATTATCCACGAGTTGCCCCTTTCCGCCACCTTTCAATTCTAGTGCCCAAATAGAGCTCACACTATGGCCTACAATAAAACATGGTAAAATGGTGAATTATCCACGAGTTTCTTATACGCCACCTTGCTATTCTAATGCCAAAATAGTCTACAATAGAGCTCGGTAAAATGGTGATTTATCCACGGATCCCAAATAGTCTAGTCGGCCAATTCCGCTCACAATATCACCAGGCGTAGAGCATGATGATGGTGAATTATGGGCGAGTTCCTTATTCCTTTACTATTCTAGTGCCAAATAGTATGGTCGGCCAATTTCGGGAGCGGCCTATTATGCGCATTGTTGACTGTTCCTTTGGGAAATTGCGACGCTATTCAATATCCGAAAAGCATGGTAAAATGGGAGAAGAGGTCTCGTGGCCGAATAACTTCCATGGAAAGGCAAGTGAAATCGGGGAAGGAAGAAGATGAAGAAGTAAAGTGGGCGGACCTTGCGAGGCCACGCCCTCTTTTCTTAGGAAGTTTGCTCGTCTCTTCATTCAGATAAAAGAAAGATCATCTCGAAATGAAAGGGTCAGATCAATGTTAACGAAGTATCGTGAGAAGACATGAATGATGGAGATGCGAGGGATTACGAAGAGTAGAAACATTGTGAGATGGATTAGTAGGGTTCGGAGAAATGGAGTACTCATGAAGTTTTCGCGCATACAATGAAGCAACCACCTCTTCATTCTGCCTTATCTCTCGTCAGTCAGAGAAACGGGAGAGCATGTAGAAATGAGAGGGTTAGACGGATGGTCGTCTAATGGAAATATCGTGAGAGGAGATAAGTGAAGTAGAAGGATTATGGGAGTAAGAAACATTGTGAGAAGGATTAGTGTGGTTCGGAGAAATGGAGTGACTTGGTAAGAGGGGCTGTCAGGATGAAGAATCTCTTCATTCCTCGTGGACTATCTTCACTTTGAGAATTCGAGGAGTGAAGAGGCGGACTCTTCACCATCCTACTTTGTAAGTCGGGGGAAGGGCTAAAAGTCAGAGGATTACAATGAAATGACGAGTCATGCTGCGTCTGCCCAGGGAAAGAGGGTATCGAATGAAGAGAGTCGAGGCCTCTGCTCGTCAGAAGGTCACGAAAGCTCCCTTTCTAGTAATTCTTGTGGCTAATCTGCAAAATGAAAAGGGGAAAACTACTTGCAATAGTCGTAACGAGCAGAAGTGGCTTGGAGAAGACCACAATAATGGGGCGTACAAACGCCAAAAAGTCAAAAAGAAAGAAGATAATGAGTAAAACGGCAGAAGAACGGTGAAGAAGAGGCTTCCGACTGTAAGGAACAAGCTGGGTAATAAAGAAGAGCATCTCCAATGAATTATCAACTCAATTCTTTTAAAAAATGTTCGCAGCTAAAGAGAAAGAACATACCCAGTGGAATTGATCCCTTCACTCCTTCAAGACCCGCCCGTGATCTCTCGATTTCCAGATCGGAAGCCTTCCGATGCCTCCTCTCCGCTCCCTAGAGGAACCTTCCGATGCTGCTCGCAGCTCACGGTTGTAAACGGACGGATCATGTCCAGAGGGTGTCTGTCCGATTTCGGAAGCCCTCACAGGTGATAAAAGTAGTATAAAACCCCGAATCCTAGTTGGATTCAGTCAGTCGATCGACTAACTTCTCAACTACTCGTCTACAATGGCTCCCTTCTCGTATGCCCAGGCGTGCCAGTCCTCTCCTTCCTCTTCTTCGTCCTCATCTTCTTCATCAACACCGACGTCTTCTCCCTCGTCGTCTAGGAGCTCATCGCCTAGTAAGTCACTAAGTTTTCTAAGATAGTTTTATCAGTAATTTCTGATACGAGTAATTCGATGTAAACGATAAAGAGTACTGGGATTCACACTAAACATGTTTTCTTCCATGAACAGAGTTTTGGGGGATAACATTTATCCAACTATCTTTTTCGTCTTCTATTGCAGCGTTGTTCATGCCATTATCTCTCTAGTAACAGAAAATTACTAGAAACCAAGGATTGAATTGTAATTTCCAGGAACTTCCCCTGTCCGTTATGCAGTGCCAACTAGAACAGCGAAGAGAACATCACTCGATCTGGATGAGATGATTAGAAGAAATGGCGGAAAACAGGTAAATTATATTATAGATATTCCCAATAGTTATTGTCAAAACAGTCAGAGCCGAATGCGCTGCGCATGTGTGAAGTAAAATCTCATTTATCATCAGTGAATAAAACCATGTAATTCAGACATTCGCCGACTACTCAAAAGTGATGATGGATTTGTGTAAGAAGTACAAGAGCATGGAGAGCCTCAAGATGGAAAAGGAGTGTCTTTTGCTGGAATTGGAAATTCAGGAGAAGCACAAAGAGTGGGTTATTTGGAAATTATGCTCTTTTTTATATTATATGTATTTTTTTCCGTATAGAAGCATTTGCCTCTTCATTCAGAGCGCTTTATGAGAGCGAATAAATTTCTGGGTCTACTCCATTACCTCATAGTTAGAGCTCTCTCTCGATTGGTCCGAATTCGAGCTCCACCCATCCCTCAATTACAGGTTCAATCGCCACCTCGATGCGGACTGTCTGGACGTGCACTATCTGCCGCGTACCATGGCTGAGGAGAGGCTGAGAGAGTGGATTAATCAGATTCATTGTGAGTTTTTGGTTCTTGGTTCGTACTAGGGTGTTCTGTAATACTCAAAAAGGCAACAAATCCTCTTCATCTTCGATTGTTTACATATTTCTGAAGCGAAGTGGTGTAATGATTTTGAATCTGCCTTAGCGAGAGTGGATTAAAGAAGGCTTCCCACGAACCGCGCGGGTGACTATGCAAAGTGAGGAATGAGAGGGACACTCTCCTCATTCCGCACGCTCTCTCGCTCGTTGCCTGCATTTCAGGGTCACTTGGCACGCAGCCAATTGATCATAACTCAGTTCAAACGAAAAATGGTGACTTGGGAGTTTCGAAAGTGTTATCGGGTAACAGCGACCCACCACCTCACATCGAGAACTCAGTTAGCCAGATATTCGTGGGACACCTTCTTTAAACAGATTCACTGTGAGTTATTCATTCATTCATTCATTCATTCATTATTTTTTATTCCGCCAAGTTAATCATACATGAGATATCGATCAAGATCACAGTGAGCTTTTGGTTCTTGGTTCGCATTCGAGCGTGAAGAAACCCTAAAAAAGCAACAAATTATCTTCATATTTGCTTGTTTGCATATTTCTGAAGCGAAATGGCATTTTCAAGTTGTAGAAAAAATATTTAGATATTTGATTTTAAAAAATCCAAAGAAATTTGATCTTTTCAGACGGCCGTCTCCCGAATGTCACCTACATCTGCACAGGTGAGTATTTTTTTTGTAATTTTAAATTTTTTATATTTATCAATAATTAAATTTTAAATAGTAAAATTCTTATTTTAATATTCAGGCAAAGGAAATCATTCAAACCGAGGCGTGCCAGTGCTGAAGAACATGCTGGTGGACAGCGCAACAGCCATCGGATACAAGTGAGTTGCTTAATCTGAATAACTATCACCGGTTCAAGTGACATTTTGGAAAACCATAGGTGAATGCATTCCCAATGGCAGAACAAAAAATCAAAGTGCTCTTTTTAGTTTCTTTTCTGTTGTATTGACTCAGTCAATCACCGCTGTAGGGAATACTCTGAGGAAAATGGACGGGCCAAATAAAAAGTGGGAGAGAGAGAGATAGATAGATGGAAGTCCACTCATTAAAGGAGGCGTATCATGAAAAATTAGTTGATGTTTTTGAGAACATGATTCGATTGGAATCTAGAACGATATTAGAATCCCGAAGTTTGAAAGTCGTACATCCATTTTAAACAGAGTTATAAGCATTTGGCTGCGTTCCAAATGACCCTGAAGATCCGGCAACGAGCGAGAGAGTATGCAAAATGAGGAGAGCGCGCCCTCTCATTCCTCACTTTGCATAGTCGCCCGCGCGGTTCGTGATACACCTCCTTTAATCCTAAATCTCCATTGCAGATGCTCGGATATGGCGAGGAACGAGGGCGTGGTCGTCATCTGGAGAAAGTGAAGACGACTTCATTTTTTTCTTCCCTTTTTTACCCCCTCGCCTTCCTCCAAGTTGCCTATACCCCGCTAGAATTAGGATTGTGCACCTACTCCTTGCCTCGTTGTCTCTGCTCAATTTCCAAAGCGTTGTTCTTCTCTTTTGCCACATTATCTCCGTTGTGATTACCCACTGGTACAGTAGATCGATTGTGAACTCTATCATTGCATGTGACAGTGCGTCCCAGTGATTCTTCCTGTGTGCATATCACCTAATCCCTTTGTACTAGCCACTAGCCTCTTCAGCAGATGATTCATAGACACCGAAGGTGCCCCTTTCATGTGTCAGTGTCCCAGTGATTCCCCAATATTACCTCACCCCTTCATTTTCCCTCGATCCCCTCAGTGTTAGCCACCAATCTTGTCGCAGAGCAGCAGATCAATAGATACATGCCGTAGATGAGTTATTTCATGTCTCAGTGTCCCAGTGATCGCTCCAGTGCGCCTATCTGACCGTTTCTTGCCTACATTCAATAGCGTTCATGCAACGGTGCTCACTTTGATCTCACTGTCATTGTTCGATTCTGATCATATTTCCGGTATCTCACAATTTGCCTCGCTTTCCCTGTACCATGTTGCAATGATGATAAATATTTCCTTCAAATGAACAAATGGCAATAACACTATGAGCAAAAGACTCGGAGAACAATAAAAATATCACACGGTAACACACAAAGACTGCCGTATTAAAGAAGGTGTCCCACGAATATCTGACTAACTGAGTTCTCGATGTGAGGTGGTGGGTAGCTGTTACCCGATAATACTTTCGAAACTTCCAAGTCACCATTTTTTGTTTGAACTGAGTTATGATCAATTGGCTGAATGCCAAGTCACCCTGAAAAGCAGGCAACGAGCGAGAGAGCGTGCGGAATGAGTAGAGCGCCCCTCTCATTCCTCACTTTGCATAATCGCCCGCGCGGTTCGTGGGACGCCTTCTTTAACAGCTGGATCAACTCGATTCGAATCCACTTCAGTGGAACCATCGCATTTGCATATCAATTTCTGCCCAAAAAATGGAGAAAAATCAGCATGGGCTTCTGCAAAAATAATAAATACCATTTGTTACAAAATTTGACACAACTTCACGGATAATTACCGTATTCTGTTATCGCCCTTACACTAGACAGCTTCTCTTCCATTATTTATTCGAAACTACACCGAAAAGCACAGACTGCTACTCGAATATAACATAGAAAACACGGCGGTTCGAGTGAACCCTAGCTAGAAGGAAGGTGCACATTTACGCTATTGGATAACGAACCGGGGTATATTTCCCCGAAAACTATGCACCGCCTTTGCCAGGGAATCAAACGAGGATAAAACGGGGGTGAGGTGGGGGGAAACTTCAGTTAGCATTTACTTTCAAAGGAGAGGGAAAGGGTGTGATAAAACATCTTAAATTATACGAATGAGTTCAAATTTGTGAGAAACAAAGGGTAAAAAAGAGTTAAATGTTGCTATGCAAGTCGAAAAGACGGTGGTCATACCACTTCAATTGGAATACCACGAAGGGTTAAATGAATGGGGAGTAGCATGGGGATGTAGAGTGAAGTTGAAACAGCGTCAGAAGGAAGAGGCTGCCTATCCAGTTTAGGCATTAGAATAGAAAGTTGCTACTGTGAAAAAATAAGGTTGAGCAACATGAAAGGATGAGAAAAGTGAACATCCTAAGACCATCTCCCATTCAATCTACTAAAACATACTGAAACTGAAAACTGATTGCCTGAGGTCGACTAGCACGCTAGTCTTAACGAGTACGAACGAGTGCCTACGGCATGAAACAAAACTATTAGGGGGGGGGGGGATGAAACTTGTGGACGCCTACAGAATTGGCTAATTTTTGGATATGGTATGCCCATAACCTTAGTCTATCACTGGAAAGTGTCAAAAATCGCGGCCCTCTCCATGTTCTCAATCTAGATCGCTTTGAACTTTGTTGTCTCTCGTTTTTGAAAAACGGGTTTTTGAAAAATTGTGATTATCTCGAAACCCGTTAAACTAAACTAGGTCTTATCTTCACAAAAAATGATTCCATACCTCAGTTTTACAAACTGAAATAGAAATTGGGTCATGATTCTTTGATTTGCATATTCGATGGTGGTCCCTATAATTGAAGACCATATTGCAATTGTATCCGAAGAATTTCAGCGCAGTTGAGTGCGAGGTGAAACTCACCTTTTCCGGCAACTAGAAAAAAGCAAACTTAATCCAGGAACTCATGTTTCGGCAATTCGAAAACTACAATCTCATCAAAATGAATCTCATGATGCTCGCTATGCGCACTCAAATTGCGCCCAGAGGGGAAATTGCGCGCAGGCGAAAAACAGCTTTCAAATCGGAAATTGAACTCTTCCCAACGGACACGCGAGTATCAGGAATGTCCTAGATTATATTTTCTCGGAAGTATATTGTTCGGTGGTTAGGCGAACTACTCTCCTCCCTAAATACACTATAAGTTGCGACCAGTGTGCACGGACCCGTGCATTTGTAAGCGAAATGCTTGATATTAATGTGCATGCAGAACAATGTGGGAGAGGAGAATTCGTGGTGTGAAAAGTGTGCCTTTTTTTCAGCGTAGGGCAATTGCCCATTGTGCGGGTTCGTGACTTTAAAAAATTCCGTCTCTTCATTCCCCGCACTCCCTCACCGGTCAGAGGCGCAAGTGAGTGCGAAATGACAGGACGGCGGTCCGGATTTCGAGTTATAGAGCAAGTTCGTGTAGAGATTTGAGGTGGAAATGGCGGAGCAAAAAAGAGGATTGTCTCGAAAACATGCCAAAATTCATCTCCTGGATTGCTATTTTTGAATCTCCATTGCTCCTTCCCTTCTCTGCCGGTCTGCCTGAGCTCATGTAGTGTTTTGAGACCATTTCTCATCATTACTGATGCATACGCAGTTGCGTCCACATTGTAATCTGTGAACACGGATAGCATTTCC
Organism: Pristionchus arcanus; assembly: GCA_900490705.1. Taxonomy (NCBI): domain Eukaryota; kingdom Metazoa; phylum Nematoda; class Chromadorea; order Rhabditida; family Neodiplogasteridae; genus Pristionchus; species Pristionchus arcanus. The sequence continues at coordinate 15,512 of LS486326.1, forward strand.
TCTGGGGTGAAAATGGATGATGTCTAGCTCTTCTAATTGGCATACTGTACCCGGCAAGGGAGATGGAACAAGAGAGACTGGAAACGGAAGAGAGGCCAGTCCTTGCCCGAGGATCAGTAGCTACCAGAGAACTCCGCAACCAACTTCTCACATTTCAATGCGCAATGCATCAATAATTTCCGCCGAGCTCGTTACTCGAACGACTGCGTTTTATCCGTTATGTTTCCATCAAAAACGACTAGACCCTAGGGACTCAGCGATCTTGACGGATGACGAATAAGGCTGTCAAGATGAAGCATTAATCTCCTCATTTCGCGTGTTCTCTCGTCTGTCTAGACAGTGTGCGAAAGGACCATACGAAGTAATTCCTGGAGTCATAGGATCTCAGAGATCGCGCGAATTAAAGACCAGTAGACAATGCAATGTAGTGTTGGTATTTGTCGCCGCAAGAACAATACAAATACTCCGCTGTGGGACAAAATTGTCTAACTCTCTCCGTTTCGCACGCTCTCTATCGCTCTGTCTGACTGCCCGAAAGAACAACGATACAAATTCGGCATTGTACATACGAACAAATTATTTGCGGTCCGCGGCACAGCCCGTCAGAGAGGGGAGATAATCTAATTATCGCGTCCGAGGCCAACTCTTGAGTCAATTTCTCCACCTTTTCATTCTTACCCATCTCGGATGATCTGCTCGGTCGAAAGAGTCAAAATGAGAGGAATACTTGCGTAAAATTGGACAAATGAAATATGTTTTCAGTGAAACTCATTCGATTTACACAATCAAATTTCGAAATGTTTGGATGACATTGTCAACTACAGACCTACACTTTCCCAGCAAAACGGTTAAAGAAACCTCACACCATTATCAGTTTTGGAATCCCTGGACGAACATCTAAATCATGGTAAGATCGGATTTTTAACGATAAGAGAATTTTTTCGAGAAAATCGAATTCTTAAACTTATATCCTAAATTTCTCGAAAAAATTCTCTTATCGTTAAAAATTGAATCTTACCACGTTTTAGATACTTGCCCAATGATTCCAAAACTGATAATGGTGTGGGGGTTCTTTTACTGTTTTGGTGGGAAAGTGTAGGTTAGTATTTGACAATGTTATCAAAATATTTCGAAATTTGATTGTGTAAATCGAATGAGTTTCACTGAAAACATATTTCATTTGTCCAATTTTACGCAAGTATTCCTCTCATTTTGACTCTTTCGACCGAGCAGATCATCCGAGATGGGTAAGAATGAAAAGGTGGAGAAATTGACTCAAGAGTTGGCCTCGGACGCGATAATTAGATTATCTCCCCTCTCTGACGGGCTGTGCCGCGGACCGCAAATAATTTGTTCGTATGTACAATGCCGAATTTGTATCGTTGTTCTTTCGGGCAGTCAGACAGAGCGATAGAGAGCGTGCGAAACGGAGAGAGTTAGACAATTTTGTCCCACAGCGGAGTATTTGTATTGTTCTTGCGGCGACAAATACCAACACTACATTGCATTGTCTACTGGTCTTTAATTCGCGCGATCTCTGAGATCCTATGACTCCAGGAATTACTTCGTATGGTCCTTTCGCACACTGTCTAGACAGACGAGAGAACACGCGAAATGAGGAGATTAATGCTTCATCTTGACAGCCTTATTCGTCATCCGTCAAGATCGCTGAGTCCCTAGGGTCTAGTCGTTTTTGATGGAAACATAACGGATAAAACGCAGTCGTTCGAGTAACGAGCTCGGCGGAAATTATTGATGCATTGCGCATTGAAATGTGAGAAGTTGGTTGCGGAGTTCTCTGGTAGCTACTGATCCTCGGGCAAGGACTGGCCTCTCTTCCGTTTCCAGTCTCTCTTGTTCCATCTCCCTTGCCGGGTACAGTATGCCAATTAGAAGAGCTAGACATCATCCATTTTCACCCCAGAGGAAATGCTATCCGTGTTCACAGATTACAATGTGGACGCAACTGCGTATGCATCAGTAATGATGAGAAATGGTCTCAAAACACTACATGAGCTCAGGCAGACCGGCAGAGAAGGGAAGGAGCAATGGAGATTCAAAAATAGCAATCCAGGAGATGAATTTTGGCATGTTTTCGAGACAATCCTCTTTTTTGCTCCGCCATTTCCACCTCAAATCTCTACACGAACTTGCTCTATAACTCGAAATCCGGACCGCCGTCCTGTCATTTCGCACTCACTTGCGCCTCTGACCGGTGAGGGAGTGCGGGGAATGAAGAGACGGAATTTTTTAAAGTCACGAACCCGCACAATGGGCAATTGCCCTACGCTGAAAAAAAGGCACACTTTTCACACCACGAATTCTCCTCTCCCACATTGTTCTGCATGCACATTAATATCAAGCATTTCGCTTACAAATGCACGGGTCCGTGCACACTGGTCGCAACTTATAGTGTATTTAGGGAGGAGAGTAGTTCGCCTAACCACCGAACAATATACTTCCGAGAAAATATAATCTAGGACATTCCTGATACTCGCGTGTCCGTTGGGAAGAGTTCAATTTCCGATTTGAAAGCTGTTTTTCGCCTGCGCGCAATTTCCCCTCTGGGCGCAATTTGAGTGCGCATAGCGAGCATCATGAGATTCATTTTGATGAGATTGTAGTTTTCGAATTGCCGAAACATGAGTTCCTGGATTAAGTTTGCTTTTTTCTAGTTGCCGGAAAAGGTGAGTTTCACCTCGCACTCAACTGCGCTGAAATTCTTCGGATACAATTGCAATATGGTCTTCAATTATAGGGACCACCATCGAATATGCAAATCAAAGAATCATGACCCAATTTCTATTTCAGTTTGTAAAACTGAGGTATGGAATCATTTTTTGTGAAGATAAGACCTAGTTTAGTTTAACGGGTTTCGAGATAATCACAATTTTTCAAAAACCCGTTTTTCAAAAACGAGAGACAACAAAGTTCAAAGCGATCTAGATTGAGAACATGGAGAGGGCCGCGATTTTTGACACTTTCCAGTGATAGACTAAGGTTATGGGCATACCATATCCAAAAATTAGCCAATTCTGTAGGCGTCCACAAGTTTCATAAGAGATCAAAGATCACTCCCCGAATTTTGACACTATGCAAATTTCGTGGACGCCTACAGAATTGTCTAATTTTTGGATATGGTATGCCCCTAACCTTAGACTATCACTGGAAAGTGTCAAAAGTCGCGGCCCTCTCCATTGAACGAAATTAGAGCGGTTCTAACAATGTATTTACATTTCCTGACGTCATTTTTGGGATACTTTTGTTTATAAAAAGCGTGGACGCCTACAGAATTTGCTAATTTTCTCAGCAAAGTTACTTCACATGCTGTACTAAACACCTGTGAAATCAGAACCCGCGGCCTTTTCCTCCCCTTTGCATAAATGGACATCGCGCGCGCGCACAATTGTGAAAAGCGATGGTGGTCCCTACTTCAATTATGAAAAAAAAGATAATAATTCAGCTTGTTTTTTTTTCTTTTTTGTTTTGACACAATTCAAAACAACAACAACAACAACAACCCCTCTTACCCTGTTAGGCGGCACGACCTCGGCGAAGCCCCACTTGTAGGCGGCCGAGAGCTGGCAGAGGGCGAGAAGGAGCAGGCAGATGAGACGGAGAGGAGACATATCTGAGGAGGAGCAAAGATCAGAGATCAGACGGACGGAACATTGATGGAAACAGCGGATAAATGGCGAGTTTGAGATGAAAAAGGGGCAGATGGGATGTAGGCAATGCTTCTCAATTGAAGTTAGATCAGTCGACTGGCAAGCTGAAGTGTCAAAGGGGATACGGTAGGATTCAACAACCTCCCATCGAGACGGAATGAGCTCACAACGAACAAGTAGTATCACAAAACAGCGGCATAGTCAACAATCCGAAATGCAACCAGATGAGGTGATTGTGACAAGGATTCTCTAAGGTGGTCTCTTCTTATCGCATACTCTCTCGCCGGTAGACGAGAGAAAACAAAACATAAAGACAGAAAGTTCTTTCCCAGTCATGACTAGGACTGTCAGGGTGGAGAATCCGTCTATTCATTCCGCGTACTCTCTCACCGGTCAGAGTGATGAGAGAGTACGCGGAATAAAGAGACGGATTCTTCACCCTAACAGTCCTAGTCATGGCTAGTTGTGAGGAGGTAATGAGGTCGTTATCGCCGCCGTAAGCACCTGCGATGATGAGAAAAAAATATGTGAACGGTTTTCAGAAGATAAGGAACTCTTTTTGGCCAAGGAATGCGAGCATGCGACACAACCAAAAGTGCTCATAATACTCCAAAGATCATCCTTTCCGTAGGTAAAAGATTTAATGGTACCACCTTGGAGCAGGGGATACAATAGTAGGTCAGAAATGCAAAGAAGACTTTAAAGATCAACCTTTCCCAAGCTAAAGTCAGGATGGAATCGGGCAGGCAACTGGATGCTCGGATGAGTCTAAAGCAGAAGCAGATGCGATGTGACAGACTCGTCTCTGATTTTTGGCCCAGCCTTTTTTTCCTTCCTAGCTTCCCTAATCCCTATCCACCTATGCCTGGGCCAGAAATCAGAACTAGAATATTCAAGAATGGGAATCGGATCTTGAAAAATGGGAACCGCACGTAATCTGAGCCATTCGGAGTTTCTTCCAGCTTTTATTTTCAGGCTGCACCGAAAACTTCGAATCGAGAAATTCCGATACGGTTCCAATTTCCGAATTGCTCGCAGTGTAACAAAAAAGCAAGGAAATTAGGGCAATTTCCTAAAAAACAGGCATCATCAAAGGACTGAAATGAGGCCCGCAATAAAAAAAAGAAGCCCGACCATCATGTTGAATGAGGAACCGTCAATGAGCCATCTACATACGTGACTACCAGACTCAATAGCACACTGCTCTATTTAGAACAGACACGAATATTAGCGAGAGTGCAATATGCAAATCGAGCTCGTTGCCCTTATTATGGCACTATTTCGGTCACCTGCGCTTCTAAAAACAATGCGTCTGGTGAAGTGATGCGAAATGCAAAAGCAGTCTCCTCATTTCGCGAGTCCTCTTTCTGGTCATAGTAATTCAGCGGTATTGAGAATGAAAAACCGCCTTTCAATCACATACTTCGGTACATATTTCGAAGTGCGGAATGAAGAGATAGAGAATGCATGTCCCCATTCACATTGTCAAGAGAAGGACAGAAAACGCCAGATGAATAATACACAAGTTCCCCCTGCGTAATGCAATATTTTATTTGACTAGTGTCCGAACAGAGAGAAATGATGCCCAGTTTAGCGGTCTATACTGCTCACACTATCGTCCGCCATAGAGCATGGTGGTGAATTATAGACGAGTTCCTTATTCACCACATTTCGATTATAGTGCCCAAATAGAGTGCACACTATGGCATACTATTGACAATGAGCATGGTAAAAATGGTGAATTATCCACGAGTTCCTTATACGCCACCTTGCTATTCTAATGCCAAAATAGTCTACAATAGAGCTCGGTTAAAATGGTGATTTATTCACGGATCCCAAATAGTCTAGTCGGCCAATTTCGGGCGCGGCCTATTATGCGCTTTGTTGACTGTTCCTTTGGGCAATTGCGACGCTATTCAATATCCGAAAAGCATGGTAAAATGGGGGAAGAGGTCTCGTGGCCGAACAACTTCCATGGAAAGGCAAGTGGAATCGGGGAAGGAAGAAGATGAAGAAGTAAAGTGGGCGGACCTTGCGAGGCCACGCCCTCATGCCCTCATTTTTAGTTTAGTGCGAAGTGAAGGATTCAATATGGATGATGATTAGAACTAAACATTGTGAGAGTGATTAGGGTTCAGAGAAATGAAGTGGCATGGTAGCCGCATGGTGGAAAAACTTCCATGGAAAGGCAAGTGGAATCGGGGAAGGAAGAAGATGAGGAAGGGGCGGAGCTAAATGGCCACGCCCTCTTCTCTCGGGAAGTTTAGGCGTGGAGGAAAACGGTGGAGTGCCCACGTCTTTTCATTCTGCCTTATCTCTCGTCAGTCAGAGAAGCAGGAGAGCATGTAGAAATGAAAGGGTTAGACGAATATATTGGAAATATAGGGAGAGGAGATAAGTGAAATAGAAGGATTATGAGAGTAAGAAACATTGTGAGAAGGATTAGTAGAGTTCGGAGAAATGGAGTGACCGGGTAAGTAGGGCTGTCAGAATGAAGAATGTTCCTCTTCACTCCCCCTTTTACCTCTTCGCTCTGACCGATGAGAGAATTTGATGAACGAAGAGGCGGATTCTTCACCCTGCGGGGTGAAAGGCAAAAAGTCAGGGGATTACAATGATAATGACGAAATGACGAGAGACTGGTAAATAAATGAAGAGAGTGGGACCAAAATGAGAAAAGTGAAAAGGTCTCGACAGCTCCCATCCAAGTAATTCTTGCGGCTAATCTGCAAAATGAAAAGGCGAAAACTACTTGCAATAGTCGTAACGAGCCGAAGTGGCTTGGAGAAGAGCGAAGTAATGGGGCGTGCAAACGCCAAACGTCGAAAAGAAAATGAGATAATAAGTAAAACGGCAGAAGAACGATGATAAAGGGGAAGGAAGAGAGCATAAGGGGCTTCGTAGGTCAGACTGGTCGTAAGTCAAGAGAAGAAATGAATTACCCGATTTATTCTTCACGAATGGAACAATTGAGAAAATTCGAACGGAACCGTTAGAACCTGAAGAGAAGAACATACCCAGAGGCATCGATTACTTCACTCCTTCAAGACCCATCCGTGATCTCTCGATTTCCAGGTCGGAACCCTTCCGATGCCTCCTCTCCGCTCCCAGGTGGAACCTTCCGATGCCGTTCGCAGCTCACGGGTCGTAAAATGACGGATCATGTCCAGAGGGTGTCTGTCCTATTTCGGAAGCCCTCCCAAGTCATAAAAGAGGTATAAAACCCCAAAACCTATCTGGCTCCAGTCAGTTGATCGACTACTACACATCAGAGATGGTCTTCTCGTATGCCCAGGCGTGCCAGTCCTCTCCTTCCTCATCTTCCTCTTCTTCTTCATCAACACCGACGTCGTCTCCCTCGTCGTCTAGGAGCTCATCTCCTAGTTAGTTATTACATTTTCTGAGATAGTTTTATCAGTAATTTCTGATATGAGTAATTTGAAGATATTATTCCTACCTCGCTAGACATGCGCTCTTGAAGCGTCACGATACAATTTACAGGGATAATAATCATCCAATCATCTTTTCATAATCTGTTTCGCCTTTTTTCATTTCATTTTCACTCGTACGATAGCCTAACAAGAACCCTCGGCTTGAACAAGGTTTAAATTATAATTTCCAGGAACTTCCCCTGTCCGTTATGCAGTGCCAACTAGAACAGCGAAGAGAACATCACTCGATCTGGATGAGATGATTAGAAGGAACGGCGGAAAACAAGTAAAATTTATTTTTCGATATTCACAATCGATGCCGAATAGATGGCATAATCTAGACTTCTAAAATACATTTTTTAATCAATGACAAATTATTTCAGACATTCGCCGAATACTCAAAAGTAATGATGCATTTGTGCAAGCAGTACAAGAGTATGGAGAGCCTCAAGATGGAAAAGGAGTGTCTGTTACTGGAAATTGAAATTCAGGAGAAGCACAGAGAGTAGGTTATTTGGACAATGTTCTATTTTCAATTATATTTTTTCCAAATTGAAGCGCGTTTCTCTTCATTCAGCGCACTATTTGTTACTTTGATTACATCATAGCACTTTTTTAACACTTTTGGAACATGAAGACGGCGGTCCGAATTTCTCAAACTCCACTCATCTCTCAATTACAGATTCAATCGCTACCTCGACGCAGACTGCCTGGACGTGCACTATCTGCCGCGTACCATGGCGGAGGAGAGGCTGAGAGAGTGGATTAATCAGATTCACTGTCAGTTATTCATTCATTATTCCTTCAAGCTAATGTACATGAGATATCGATCACAATCACATTGAGTTGTTGGTTCTTGGCTCGCATTTGAGCGTGAAGAAATCCTCAAACGTCAACAACTTCTCTTCATCTTCGATTGTTTACATATGAGGCCATTTGCGAAAGAATCGAGCAGAGTCCGGCACAGGCCAAAAATATCAATTCTCTAAAACTTTGGGATTCGGGGTTCTTGAGGGTGCAGATGACGATGGCCACATTGGGTTTTGACGTCGAGTCCCCTTTGGCTCCAGACGACGTCACGTCGAAATCAGAAGTCGTTCGATAACTCAGCACTCATTTTCACTAAAATTAAGTGAGTATGGCTCCCGAGGTAGAATTTAATGCTCATCACGCCTGTCTACTTTATTTTTCATGTAATTTTGAAATAAATTTTTATAAATGGAACTCTTCATTCAGCCATGGGCAAGTTGTGCGACGTACACAGATCGGACCGGAATGACGAGTAGATTCAGATTCCAAAATTTCATCCAATTTCCGCATTACATATTCGAGAAAATCAACTTACAGTGAACCTGGCATGTAAGTAAATTTGACGATCTTTCCACTTGTTTACTTCCAATCTCGTATCGATCGGAGTCTCTCTCCCGAGGGAGGCGAGAGAGCATGGGGAATAGAGAGAGCGCAGAGACTGGGAAGAGGTTGCGTTCGAGAGACTCGGGTAGATCAAAAGATCGGAAGCCAGGAACACGAACGATGGTCAAATTTACTTACAAGCCGGATACACTATAAGTTCATTTTCTCGAATATGTAATGCGGAAATTGGATGAAATTTTGGAATCTGAATCTACTCGTCATTCCGGTCCGATCTGTGTACGTCGCACAACTTGCCCATGGCTGAATGAAGAGTTCCATTTTTAAAAATTATTTCAAAATTACATGAAAAGTAAAGTAGACAGGCGTGATGAGCATGAAATTCTACCCCGGGAGCCATACTCACTTAATTTTAGCGAAAATGAGTGCTGAGTTATCGAACGACTTCTGATTTCGACGTGACGTCGTCTGGAGCCAAAGGGGACTCGACGTCAAAACCCAATGTGCCCATCGTCATCAGCACCCTCAAGAACCCCGAATCCCAAAGTTTTAGAGAATTGATATTTTTGAGCTGTGCCAGCCCCATCCGATTTTGCTCGATTCTTACGCAAACGGCCTCATATTTCTGACGCGAAGTGACATTTTCAAGCTGTAGATAAAATATTTTTGAAATTTGATAAAAAAATCTAAAGAAATTTGATCTTTTCAGACGGCCGTCTCCCGAATGTCACCTACATCTGCACAGGTGAGTATTTTTTTTGTAATTTTAAATTTTTTATATTTATCAATAATTAAATTTTAAATAGTAAAATTCTTATTTTAATATTCAGGCAAAGGAAATCATTCAAACCGAGGCGTGCCAGTGCTGAAGAACATGCTGGTGAACAGCGCGACAGCCATCGGATACAAGTGAGTTGCACTATTTCTACCCACTCATCAGCTAGTAGGACCAGTATTTGTACATGATTTTTGCACCTTTTGATTTTTATCGGTCCGAGAAGCAGGAAACTGGAGTTCGAAATACGGGTAATCGTCTCTCATTCTTCACACTGTCAGAGAGGCGAGAAATTAAGAGAAATGCATGTGAAATGCATGTGTATGTCAAATGAAGAGTTGATTAGTCGTATTTTTCCCGAACTCCAGTGCAAAGAGAGTATCTTTTAACGAATTTCCGTTATAGATATGTCCTAGATAGGTGAAAGTAGGTCCGAAGATGAGACTGGGCCCTCCGGACTGAAGTGGCCTTATAAAACAGTCACTGGCCTTGCAATGGGCAGGACTTCGTGTTCCTTGTGTACGGGGTGATCTTTACCTTTTCCATTGCAGGTGCTCGGATATGACGAGGAACGAGGGCGTTGTTGTCATCTGGAGAAAGTGAGAAGACGACTGCGAATCTTCATTTATTTTTCTAATCCCCTGTTTTACCCCCCCCCCCCCCTTATTCTACCCCGCTAGGATTGCGCACATACTCCTTGCCTCGTTGTCTCCGCTCAATTTCCGCAAAGCGTCGCATGTTCTTCTCTTTTGTCACATTATCTCCGTTGTGATTACCAACTGGTGCAGTAGATCTGATTGTGATTTCGTATGCATCTCATTTCATGTGTCAGTGCGTCCCAGTAGTTCTCCCTGTGTGCATATCGCAGAATCCTTTAGTACTAGCCACTAGCCTCTTCAGCAGATTGATAAGCCGTAAATGTCTCATTTCATGTCTCAGTGATCGTTCGAGTGCGTATATTTCTTGCCTACACTCAATGTCGTTCAGGCAACGGTGCTCACTTTGATCTCACTGTCATTGGTCGATTCTGATCATCTTTCCGGTATCTCTTATTTTTTTCCGTGCTTTTCCTGTACTATGATGCAATGCTGTTAAGAGCGACTATCTGAGATCTTGAACAAATGTCTTCACATGCCTGGAACTAGGAAAAAGGGCAATCTCGGGAATCCTCTCCATACTAGCACAAGTGATAGGGCTCGGTGACCTGAGAACGTATGCCACATTAGAGCTGGCCGCGACGCGTCTGAGCCGCGTTAGAGCGCGCCAAATTCAAATTAATAATTTTGGAATTTTTTTCCCTGGGCATCAAATCGCTTCGAATTTCGTGGCAATCGACTCCTAAGTGCATACTGATCATTTTATATATTGATCGCCAACCGGGTCGATTTCGTCATCATTATGAAAAATTCCTTTCAAATTTTCAACATTTTCGCTAAACTCAGGGGTTGAACTTTGGGAACTTTTTATTTTTGAATATAGTACTTCCTTCAAAGGAGAATAAAACAAAATTTTAAAACCCGAAAAAAATTGGTACCGCAAAGACGAATATCCAAAAAGTATGTCTCCGTATGCTGGTTGGAGGTAAGGATTATTGTCTTTCCTCTCTTCATTTATATGAAATCGAACGATTATATAGCTGAAATAAAAAGTGAGGCCATTTTCATAAATATCAACAACATAGAGGTCCATTTCAAAAATAAAAAAAATTCGGATTATTTTGAACCATGACCCGGGGTTCATGCCTCCGAAATGGTCCACCACCATGAACCCCGGGTCATGGTCCAAAAATGATCGAAA
>LS486328.1:0-19578 GCA_900490705.1 Pristionchus arcanus
GATTTCGATCGGGTGGCTTATCGATTTCTCTTTTTTTGCTCGGGATAGCCTTCATTCCATGTCGATGATTGAAATGGTCTGGGGGATAATGCAAAGCCATGAATCTCATCTACTCCACACCCTGGTAATACGGCGTAAGTTATCTTGGACCTAAAGGATTTTCAAAACGCCAAAAACCCGTATAAAAATTTGAAGATACGGCTTACATTACCCCTCGGACCAAAAAAAAAGCTCCGGTTTTGAACTTACGGCTCCGCGTCTTATCGGACCGATTTGTTCGATCTGAGAGACAAGAGCAAGCAAAATATAATACAAAATTGAATTAAAATAAGATTCATAGCCGGGAATCGGTCCATGAACAGAGTGGTAACCTCGGATCCATAGGGAGAGGGTCTGGACGGGTTTTCAGAAGAAAATTATTTACATTGATTTAACTACTGTCTATGTATAACTGATTGAGTTAAGGTGCGTCAGAGAAGCAAAGCTGACCGGAATGGTATTGTTGTAGCTGAACGGGAATTTTTCAAGTTCCATGCCAAGCAACTCCTCCTCGGCTCCTCCCCTTGGGGAAGGGGAGTAGCTAAGGGGATTAAGAAGGGAAGGTAAGAAGGTAAGGGACTAAGGAAAGGCGGCGGAACCAACCCTTGGAGATTGTAGAACTTGAGCGGACTCTTTTCCTCGGATGCCTGACACATTTCGCGTTAGAGACGGGAGGGAAAGGACGGCTGAATATCGTACGTTTGAGATGCTCAGCAAATGATGTTAGTTAGCGAGCGATCGATTGTCTGGGAGAAAGGGGAGAGGAGAGCGGTAGATCACTCGCCTCCTCCCGGCCTTCTTTCTTCGCCCCTATCTATCCCCTCGAACGTTTGTCACAGGGGATGAATGAAAAATTGTCGTACGATAATTCTGGATTAGAACTCTCAATCGCCCGACGAATAATCCGTCCGTAGATATACATAGACTGGCATTCTTGTGCTTCTTCGTCGTACGCAATCAATTCTTCGTAATGCTGTTGGGAATCTACGGCCATATGTAACGAAATATACAACAGCTTTAGGAATTATTGTCAATTTTGTCTTTGTGACGCATTAAATTCCTCTGCAATCATACATCATGTTCATTCCAACTTGCCTTCTTTTTGAACATGTGCTGTAACAGGTTTCCACTGGTATTTTTGAGTAGGTTGCTGCAGGTCTTTGACAGACTCCTGGTTACGGTATAAGGACGACACGATGGAAACGAATCGGAAAATGAGTTTTTTGTTTTTTCTCAGCATTATTATTTGCTCACAAGATCTTTCACATGTACACCTTATCCAGCTTGATTAGTGGTATTTATAACGAGTGAGAGGTGTAATTGTAAATGGTGGACGTACTCTCCTCATTTGGCATGTTCTCTCGCTCGTTGCCTGACTGTCAGGGACGTTTGGCAGACAGCCAACACACAATAACTTTGATCATTGATGAGATATCAAAATGAGGATTTCGGAAATATGTTATGGCTAATGAATGCGACAAACGAGTGCAGCCAGCACGGTCGTTTGAACTTTCCTTTTACTCCTCCTTTAATGATACTTCGTACCCTTCTTCATAGTACATTATTGCCTCTCGACCTCGCTTTCATTATCAGCGTATTGATCCTGTAGCATTTATCAACAATGTACCACTTAGTTGTCTATCTTAACAATGTACCACTCAGTTGCTTCTCCTTTGAGTTGATATTTGCGTTGGTTGATAGATATTGATACTCCTGAATAGTTGAATGACCGCTCTTCAAAAGAATTCATTGATCTGAAGAGCGGCAGTGTCGAAAAGGACGATCTTTGAGAATTTCAAATGAGACTCACTCCTATTTCTGAAATTTATTATCTCCATAACATTGAATACGGTTTCTGAATGTTCACTTCTCTTCTTGTTGAACAGGGTCTCATTGAGCGCCCGTGGGGGATCTGGCACAGTCAAAAAAGTTCGATTCTGCCAAACTTTGTGCACAAGGGTTTTAGGTATGGAATCCTCTCCTCACGCCGGTCCGATCTAGCTATGTGGCTAATCTTGCAAGTGCCTCCTTCAAAAGTTACCATTTCCAGCACACTGAGAAACATTCATGAAAAATGAATTAGACAGGCGTGTTCAGCATCAAATTCTGACCCGTGAGCCATGTTCACGTAAAATTAGGTCTTCTGGGTGCTCGTAAAAAGCTAAACAACTGATATCGACGTGACGTCGTCTGGAGCCAACGGAGCTTCTATATGAAAAATGAATGCGCCCATTGTCTTCAGCACCCTTGGGAACACTTGTCCACAAAGTTTGGCAGAATCGAACTTTTTTACTGTGCCAGCATTTGTCCGACTCTTAGACGAACGGGCTCATAGAGAAGAGCGGAGCTAGGATTCACAGCATTCTTCACCGACAGAAAAGGGGTAAGGTTTCCGTGTGATCGAACTGCAAACTTGAAAAATGAAATGTTTCTGAAACATATCGTTATCCTCATTTTGCATTTGACCGACCGCGGATATCGAGATGTGTTTCACAAACTTTGCATATTTGGACGAAATTATTGTTTGAATCGAGCGGGAAATTGCAGTTCTTTCGTGCCGGGATTTTGGCGCGAAATTTACATCCATTGTTCACCCTTTTCTGGAGAGAGGAAAGGGGTTCAGAATGCTTTAGATTGAGTCATCGTATCGAGACCGTTTGACTTGGTGTGTAAGATACGAGTTCTTGGACTCGGGTATATTGTCTGAGTTGGGAGAGGGTGGCTTCCAGTTGACATTCTTCTCCATCTTTGTTGGCTGAAAATAAAATGCGCAATACGTGTCTTCTTTTCGCACACTCTCTCGGCCGGTCGAGCGATGAGAGAGTACCTAGATAAATCGGGAAGTAAATGGGAATGAAAATAAATCATATTGCGAAAAGTGTGAAACACGTATGTTACCGTCTCCTTTTTGCAGCAGCAACGGCAGCAGTTTGAGATTGTCTCATCGGCCAGAAGGAATGAGGGAAGAGGACGAGAGAAGAAGTGGGGAAGTAGTAAGAAGTAGAAGAGACAGATGGAGTTGGAATAGATGGAGGTGAATTGCATTCTGTATGAGTAGGAGTACGGTAGATTACGGTCGGCGTGGCCCTCTGAAAGGAATGGTCTAATCGTCGAAATTGTAGATATTTTTGGTACGATAAAATTTTATTTCATACAAATCATGGTTCTGTGTATGTATATACATTGGAGGAGCACTTGCCTTCAATACACGCGAGTGAGGTGTTACTTCGTATGAATCTCTTCGTATAATTTGAGAGCTACGGTAGTTTACTGTAATTGTGAAAGACAACTATGAAATCATCCGCTGGTAACGTATTGTGTTACAACAAGTATCATAGATGAACATGATAATAACTTTATTCAATCAATAGTCATCTGTATCATGCCATGATTCCTTTGCAATGTAACCCGTGTTCTCTTCTGTTTTCGATGTCCACCCATCATGGGAACTCCATGTAAAATTTCAGACCGGTATCTATAAAAAAATATACGTCCGGCTTTACTCCAAATCGCTCATCAAGCAATTTTATGCACTTTCACCTTTGAGCCAAAAGGCAGTACATAAAGCTATGTACTGAAAATAACTCTAACTCCCCTTGTAATCCCTCTTCATCGAGCTGACGATTTCTTCTTATCTTTCTCCGATTCCTTCGACCTTCCTACAGCAGGAACAGGTGCTGCAGAATGACCGACACTTACAGCTGACGCATCCGCCTGAGGAGATGGAAGAAGAGCAAGGATCGAAGAAATACGTACCGAATAGGCCTCCTCGCTCGAATAACAGAAAGACCATTCACTATGACTCTTCGAGTCAGTCGGTTGTTGTTCCGCTATCTGATGTTGGAGACACGGCTCTAAGAATGTGTAAGAAACGAATGGTGGATAGGTTACCTTTTTTTGATGTACATAGCTAAAAAATCAGCGAAAATGAGCGATTCTTAGCCGAACGCTATTTGTTCACAAATTTCACATTTACAAAAAATCTTGGAATATGTTTAGTGATCTTATTGGAATTTTTGTAGAGCATTTTGAAAAATCTTGATACTAATCGCCATGGCGTTTCGAACCCGTGCACGTGAGAACATCAGAATACATTTATAAATAGAAATCATTACAACAGGGGAGCGAGTACGAGGAAACGGAGGAATGCAAGAGAGCCGAGAGGAGCCGGGAGCCGAGATAGCCGGATAGCCGGGAGAGCCGGGGTGCAAGAGAGCCCCCCGCCGAGGCCAACCAAGCTTTGCTGTCCCCCCCCCACCCCCGGGTCGCCAAATTGGTGAGAGGGAAAGGGGGCAGCCGCCAGGAACGAACTTCTGGCGGCTAATCGGGAAGGCGTGGGATCGAGAACTGACGTTTTAGAAAGAAATGCTCATAAAATCAATTTGCAATGCCCTCATTACGGTATTTCGGGGTACTGGATATTATTCTGGTACTGTACTATGTACTCACGTATAGTACTTGAACTTTCTCGATCATGAAATTTTAGGTCCATTTTGGACCATGACCCCGGGTTCATGGTGATGGATTTCTTTGGAGGCATGAACCCCGAGTCATGGTCCAAAAAATCCGATTTTTTTTAAATTTTTGAAATGAACTTTTATGGTAATGATAATACAGTAAATGTCCTAACTTTCCTATTTGAGCCATTTTATGGGGGATATCGTTCAGAATTAGGGGGGGGGGGGCGTATAGAAAACACGCCTGATACCTGCATTTGCCCGCATACAACCTTGAGTACAACCTAGGGGTACAACCTTGATTTTCGCACAAATTTCTGGTCTTCAAAAGGTGAGGGTTTACAAAAGGATTCATAAAAGTTGATTTATCAGGAAAAATGAGCAGTCGGTCTCTCTTTATTGGGGAGAAAATTCACAAAAATTTTAAAATTGGACCATAAAATCAGGTCCACAGTGAGATGGGGATTGATCGGGATGCCTCATTTTTGTTTTTTGGTCATGCCTAGTACACTGCAAAAGAGTTTTTGAGTCTAGCTTATCGCGTTCAAAAATTATGATTTTGCGATTTTTCGACTTTGTCAGCTTATATTTTGATAGCGCAGGCTCAAATTTGGATTTGAATGGTACTTTGTTAAATGCGAGGGTGAGGGGTATGCATGTACGAAAAATGGGCGGCCGGTTCTCATTCCGGGGCAACGTGGCCACGGGGTGGTCGAAAGTTACAGATCCGCTCTTTCAGGGTCACTTGGCACACAGCCAACTGCTCATAACTCGGTTCAAACGAAAATTGAAAACATATCTCGAAAGAAAAAAAGAAACGATTTTCGAAAGTGTGATCGGGTTGCCATGACCCACCATCTCACATCGAGAACTCAGCTAGCCAGATGTTCGTGGGACTCCTTCTTTAACAGGAACCCCTTGATAATAGCTGACAATGGTACTCAGGGGAGGAAAAGATCGAATTTCAGCCATTAATAAATATTGAAAAAAATCAATTTGTTCAAAAAATAATTAATTTAATTGTGTAATGGTATGTAAAGTGAGCTCATCCCAATAAAAGCTCATTCAAATCATTTTTCTCTCATTCTTCATCAACCATTTCCGCAGTTAGCGTCTTCGATGGGCGGTCACAAACGTTCAAAGATAAACAGGTTTGTTTGGTTTTTCACAGTAACCAGTTATAAGGTCGAGCCTATCCTTCTTCATTACAATAACGTTGTGGCTATTTTTTGTTATCAGTTTTGATCTAAAATGATGCTAGAAAGAACGCATAGTCCCAGTGACACTTGATATTTTTAGTGTACCATCCAGTCGACGCACGACAAGTCGTGGAAAGAAGCGCGCCGCTGCGGCAGCGGCCTCTTCCTCTTCTTCGAGTGTTGGAGCTGATAATCGATTGGAGAAGTCTCAGGTTCATCCTCACTTCATTCCCCGCGTTGCCGAATGGGCCATCCGACCGCGCGATCACTCCAATGTCAGGGAAAATGGACGCTCGCCGATTTTGTTTACGATAAAAGCAATCGATGGGATGTGGTAAACAACTTCCCCCGTAGGTACTGTAGCTCGAGTGTACGGTATTTGGTGGAGATACCGTACCCCGAGGCGCTCCAAGATGTGACTTTATGCTATCCATGGGGACGTTTGTCTGTAATGGAGATGACAATGTATCCCATGAATACTGTAGGGAAGGTCCGGTGTTCTGTTGATGACTGGTTCAGATCACTGTCAAGGGGGGGGGGTACTGTAGCGTCACTGTAGCGAATACTGTAGATGGCAGAATGGGCGTATTTTTAGCACCCTATCCATGATAAATACGAGGGGAATAATACATTCCTTGTTGCCGATGTGGCCAATCGACCGCGCAATAAGTGCCATTAGAGGGAAAATGAATGGTCGCTGATTATGTTTACGCTCTATGGGATGTGAATAACAAGTCTCCCAGTGGATGCTAAGATTGAGAGGGTAATAGCCAGACAAGTAAATGAGCCGCATTTCGAAACGAGAGTCGAAGAAAGGACGAATTCACACCGAATACATTGTTCGATTGGCAGTGAGAATGATCGAGAAACGTGAAAACTCTGAAGGGAATGATCAATTTGCAGTACGTTTCACTCGTCTCGGGTATGATTCTCGTTCAATAAAGGATTAATTTGAGCGTGCGTTTCGAAATGAGACTCATTTTGAATGAGTTTCGAATGCCATTTCGTGAATTTGATCTTTCAATCCTAGTGGTTACTATTGATTTTTGAGATGGACATACCGTATCCGATCGTACTGTAGATAAAATCGTTACAAGAGAGTCAATCAGATCGGAGTCCTTTCAATGCGGGGTTTCGCATTGAATGTATCGAGCGGGTGTATTATATCGGGCTGCAACGAGGGTGGTTAACCTACAGTGCGAAATCGTGTTTTCTTCCTTACTTAGAAAATCGTGAGGAATATCAGCAGAGACCGAATTTGGTTAAGATGTTCGAAGATCTGCTATTTTTTATCATAATTTATCCATATTCGTATTCTCCGATTCAGGAAGCTCTTTCGGCACCTGAACCTGAGGAGAAGAGAAGATACGTCGCCACGAAGAGAAGATCGGCAGTAAGTTGTCTCCTCTTTTTAATCAGGCACAGAAGGATTTGTCAAAGTGAAGAATCCATTTCTTCATTCCACATTCTCTCTCTCACTCTGATCGGTGAGAGAGCAAGCGGAATGAAGAGACGCATTCTCTTCATTTTGACAACCCTTGAAACTTACACGCAATCCGCTGAATCAATGCCATTCTTCACTGCGAAAAGCAGATTTTCTTCATTTGTCACCTCTTGCCCGCACAACATTCTGAAATGACAGAAACGGAAAAGGTCTCGATGCAGAGACCTGCATGCCGACGAACTGCAAATGTGAAAGTATCAAATGTTTCTGAAACATATTCCAATTTACATTCAGTAAATGACTAATCAGAAAATTCCGGATAGGTTTCAGAATCACTGCATATTTCGAAACAAATATTATTTTCGAATCGAGCTGAAAAATTGCTTCGTGTCGAGATATTGGCGCTAATTATTTTTGGATTGCTCATCCTTGTCTGGAGAGAACAAAGGGTATAAGAATGCGATGGTAGTATCTAGATAACTGTTTTGCGATAGTGCGATAGTTCACTAGAGATAGCGAGGAACGTTCTTCGTTAATTTTTCTCAGAGAAAATACGATGAAGAATCTACACATACTGTTATACGGCCGATTGCTGTTATCACAGAATTGAATTTCTTTTTAGCAGACAATTTCCGCAATTGTCTAATTTAGCTGACAGAAACGATTCAGGCTCCCACGCCAGAGCTCCCCGCGAAGGAGAACAACGATCTTCCTCCCACCAAGTCTCCTGGTGAGAATCACAGATTGGATTGGCGCACATTCTGATTACCACGTGCAGTAAGCACAGTAATGCTGTAGAGATCGAAGTAGGAAAGGTTGATGAAACCCCCCTGGAATAATCGACCTATCCGGTATTGGAAGAGTCTGTCACGTATTCAGTTGCGCAGCGTCGTAAATGGTCGATGAAACTTAATATCTGCAGGATCTCAAACTGCAAAGAAAAAGAGCAAGAAGGATTCTGCAAAGGGACGAGGAGGTGCTGTATCTGGCGATTCCTCTCCTCCATTGGTGAAATCGGTGAGTGGGAGTATTGAGAATTGTTCTCCTTTCTTCATTTTCTAGTTAGGATAAATTCGCCTTCATATTTTTCCCACACTACGTTGATTTTCTCTGAGATATTCCGATGAACAGTCAATTCATTCAGACCATTCTGAATGCTTTTTACTGGACATAAATAGATGTTGGCGTTGAGAAACCACTGGCTCATTCGTTCAGAATGCTGGTGATCTACCGCTGACGTCATCCAAGGCCAAGCAGCCAAATGCTCCCAATTCGACGGTTCCCGTACAGCCTCTTCTGACCAGCTCTGAGAATGGTGAGACTCAGATGGGCTGGTGCAGAATATGATTCGGTTAGCACACTGATAGTGAAAGGTGAAGGTACAGGTCATCCCGCTAATCAAGGGACTTGCGGGAGATCACTACTAGGCCACTGATGGTGAAGAGATCGACAAAGTAAAAAAGCTTGATAACAATCAAAATCACCTGAAATAGTGAACCCACCCGGGGACTTTTTGGATGACTTTGCCACGCATCCGAACACTTACAGTGATCAATTCATGGCATGCTCAGCGTCGTAAATAGTCGTTGAAACTCAATATCTGCAGTTCCTCCGCAGCCTCCACCAGTGATTCGCGGTGATTCGCCCGATCCACTTGCTGTCGTGCTTATCCAGAAGTCTTCAGTAACTACGGCTGTCGAGAACAGTGAGTGGTTAGAAGATTGCAAATATTCCCAATTGCAAAACATTTTCCAAAATGGTTGATTTTTTACGGCTTGTGGAAGAGCGACGCGAGACCCTGCTGAGCTGGTCCCAGATCTGGTCCCAAGTAGAATTGCAGTCGAATATGATCTATTACAGCCTCCCCTGAAGCGTCCACCACGTCGGGCGGGACGAACTACGAGCTCAAGAATGACTGGTCGGGCGCTGCCTTCACGGTGCGCATATTGATTTTTTGTCTAAAGTTTATAAGTACTGTAGTGACGGTCAATATCCATTCAATTGATTATCCTTCTGAAGCACAGTCATACTGTCTTGTGAATATAGCGCAAAATGTCGAGTGTCTTCTCTTTTCGCATTTGTATTTTCTTGCAATTATTTTCACTAACTGTCATTGCAGAACGGACGTCAATCCGGCGTAGGAATCGTTAATCAATGGAACTCCTGCTTTGCAATTTCCATCATCCAGCTGATTTGTCTCGTCCCAATGATATCGAGATACCTCATGGAGTCTCATGTATTCACATGTAAGTGGCAGCATTCGTTACTGTCGTATCGAGGACTGATTTACTTTGAAATAGTGTGGATATTATTGGCTGTGTGATACGGTAACCGACGATTGCCGATTGCAGGCAAACAGACGGTCTCCACCTGCGTGGCATGTGCACTACGAGTCCACCACGTCAGCCGCATGTTCTTCAGTGACGTCGCCCTGCCTAATGATTGGATCTGGACGAATATCATGAGTGAGTTGCGAGATTACGGTAACTTGAGCGCACGATTGATGAACCGCCTCTGATTTGCTTGCACTTGCAACCTCTGCTACGTTGGAATGAATGGGTGCTTGAGTATACGATACACGAGCATGTACAGAGTCAGTATCCGCATGCTCTAATGAATTACACGTCAGTCGATCTCTTGAAAAGGCAACAACTGAAACAAATATGTGAAGAGGAAAGGAAGAGGAAGAGAGGAGAAACTCTCTTCATTTAGCACAGTCTCTCGCTCTATCTCAGCGAAATAGCATAGATTAATTAACTTGAAGATTGCATAGAAATATAAAAAAATCGTTGCAAAGATTGGATGTAAGAGATGCAATCGATGAATGAGGGAACTAGGTTTCCCTTCAGTATCCCCAGTCAATCAATCAATGTATTCCTTCAGTGTCCATAGCCAATCGATTCCCTTCTCTCAGGAGTGTTCCCAGGCAGCGTGAGAGGGCGACAAGAAGACGTGCATGAGTTGCTGCGATTCATGATGGATCAGTTTGATGTTCCACGGGGGTGAGTATTGCAATTGACAAGATGCGTGAGAATAGGATGATTGGTTGAACGGGGTCCGGTCGGGGTTGATTGGGTGAAACACACGCAAGGAGTCAGGAGGGAGAGGACGGTTCACAGCATTACAATCACGGTACCTTCAGGAAAGGGTGAGCATGCAAAAAAATATTCGCTCGAAAATTCGGAAATAAAAGAAGTGCTATTTCCTGCTTGAATCAAAAAAATATTTTATTTTGAATTTGAACTATTTCTGAAGCAATTCTCAATTCTCCTTGTATCTAGGTTCAGCTTCAGATTCAAATTGGGAATTTCGGGTAAGTTTCAGATTATTTTCATGCTTCGATGTGTAGAATTTGTGTGGGTAACAAATAGGTTGTGTCTATGAGTTGCAGTTACCGAGAGTATTAGTGGCGGCCGTATGTTAGAGAAAAGGAGGGATACGTAGGGATGCAATGCTCATTGTGTAGCATGGTGTCAACTGATTGACGATTGGCGAGTTCGATGTATTCTTGATTGCATAGTTGAAAGGGGGAGAGAAGATTGAGGAAGGAAGTGCGTAGGTTTTGTCCTCGAAGGAAAGGAGGACGCAAAGGAGTCGATAGTAGGTCATGCTATAGTATAGGCCAGATCTCATGTTATAGAAAACAGTATTTATATATATTTATTTGGGCTTGTAAGTTGTGAATCGGCTATGGTTTTAACCCCGTGTGCATGGGGGGGGGGGGGTTAGGGAGCAATAATAACTGACGAATTTTAAAAAAGTGCAATTATATCATACTTAACTCAAGAAAATAATTCAGCTCACCTACGCCCTCGATCGTGGATCAAATTTTCAGAGGAAGTATCGTGCATGAAAGTGAGTACCGTAGATTACGGTATCTAGATAGATTACGGTAGCCATCTTTCCACAATTGAAAAGAGTCATTTATTTACGATCATCTTTTTTTAATTGAAAAGGGAGCTGCATGAATTAAGGTATTGAACGCATGCATTGGTAATTTTGAGAAATTTTCTCTCCAAAATGGCCTTAGAGATTTGTATCGCTCAGCTGACAATAGGTACCGAACATAATTTCACATGATGGATTCTACTATTTTCAACAATGTATTTTAGTATTAATGGTTTTACTTGCAGCAACGTGTCGAGTATGTTGCGCATCAAAGGAACAACGGGAGTCATTTCTGGATCTGTCCATTACCATATCGAAAGAGGTACGGCGAATTGTAACGGTACCTCAAACGGTAATGACTGATATTCTTTTATTACCCCTCTATTGAATAATTTCCTTACTGGTTGATTTGGTAGAGATGAAGTAGGGAAGTAGGGATGTCATTACGAAATTTATTTCCGTAATTCTGTAGCATTCTCACCTCGCATTTTCCAATTGCATTTTTATACAATCAATAAAAGGATGATGAAGAGTGGTTGAAACTCAATTATTTCTCCCCTTCTCTGAGGCGCACCGGTCTCTTCATATCGAATTCAGATGAATAAGAATTACGGAATTCCTTAATTATTCGGAAATCCGAACAGGAAATGAGGGGTTCTGACCGCAATACGAAATGACTGTAAATAGGAATTGTTTTGCGTATCTAGATAGTTGACGTGTTGAGATTCCGGGTTTAACACAGCTATTTGTTTGCTACTTGTTTGATGGAAATTCTTAAAAGACACTATCTGACTCGATCGACATAGTGTTGGCATTCTTCAAAATACAACCTACGCTCTTTCTTGTATGGTAGGTAGTGCGTGATGAGTGTGTGCGGGGAAGGGGGTTTGCTAAGCTTCCTAGCTTCTCCGCGCTTCAGGCGGTAGTGAAAAGTACCTGATGACGTCATAGGTCAAAACTCGTAGATCGAATCCAATCGATTCGGGAGAGGTCTAGTTGAATTCCTCGTCGAATTCTAAGACGTTTTTACTCGTGGGCAATTTTCGCTTAAATTTCATCCAGGGCTGTAAATCGATAAATACGAAAATTTTGGCACATTTTATTTTTTAAACCACTTTTCCCGCCGGACATGATGATGTTTTATTTTCTTAATCGATCCGTATTTTGATAACACACATTCAGTAAAAAGGACGAAATTTATCTCGATTCCTTAGGATGTTCAAAAGGCGAAAAACCGCTAAAAAGTTTGACGATAGTGCTTACAGTACCCCAAAACTAAATGACGGCTCCGGAATTGAACAAACGGCTCCGGCTCTCACTTTCACGCTTTGTACAAAAAATGTTCCCACAGTAACCTAACCTAATGTATCATGTTACCGTAACCCAGAGTACCGTACTCCAGCAGTATCACAAACTGACTTTATTTTTAAAAATGCTTTAAAAATGAAATATTGTGTTTCGAATGTGTGATGTTTTAATGATGACACTGCGTATTAGTACTATCATAATATTAATTTGAAAATTAAATATTGCATTACTAGAAAATTTTGTAAAAATCATTTTTTAAAGCATTTTAAAAATAAAGTCAGTTTGTGATACTGCTGGAGTACGGTACTCTGGGTTACGGTAACATGATACAGTAGGTTAGGTTACTGTGGGAACATTTTTTGTACAAAGCGTGAAAGTGAGAGCCGGAGCCGTACGTCCAAAACCGGAGCCTCTATTTAGTTCGAGGGTACTGTAAGCACTATCGTCAAACTTTTTAGCGGTTTTTCGCCTTTTGAACATCCTAAGGAATCGAGATAAATTTCGTCCTTTTTACTGAATGTGTGTTATCAAAATACGGATCGATTAAGAAAATAAAACATCATCATGTCCGGCGGGAAAAGTGGTAAAAAAATTAAAATGTGACGAAATTTTCGAATTTATCGATTTTCAGCTTTGGATGAAATTTGAGCGAAAAATGCCCCCGAGTAAAAAAGTCTTAGAATTCAACGAGGAACCCAACTAGACCACTCCCGAATCGATTGGATTCGTTTTACGCGTTTTGACCTATGACGTCATCAAGCACTTTTCACTACCGCCTGAAGCGCGGAGAAGCAAGGAAGCTTAGCAAACCCCCTTCCCCGCACACACTCATCACGCACTACCTACCATGCAAGAAAGAGCATAGGTTGTATTTTGAAGAATGCCAAGTCCCTTCACAAATATGTCGATCCTCTCAGATAGTGTCTTTTAAATGTTAGAATTCGGCTCAACTTTTATCATTAAATTTTATCATTATGGTGATATCTTTGAGGGTGATGTGTTCTCGCTTATCCGTGACCACATGAAGTGTCAAGTCGTAGACGATTTCTATTGCGATAGGTAAGATTTCAAATTGCTCGGCAATATATGGAACGGTTCCACTTGATCACAACTCATATCTCAGATGTAAATGCCAACAAGTACACGAACGTACTGCAAGATTTGAGAGGTTGCCAGAAATCCTTGTGATATCCCTCAAACGATTCACGGCCAGCGGAGACAAGATCCCAACCGCTGTTAATATTGAGGTATATTGTAGAATGGATACTGTAGGGGGATACGGTATTCGGCGATCTACTCACTTTTGTTTTCTACTCATTTTCGAGTGGTGGTAACAGTGTGCTTAATTTTTCTTTTCTTCAATTCATTCCGAATCTCTGTAACGAAACTGCAGTCCGCATTGAAGCGAACTCGTTGTGTAAATGATTCGTTCATTCTGGAATGTAGTTGTGGATGGAATGCTCTGGATACTCTGCATTGGGAGCTGTGCATTAGGTAGAATTAATGGCAACCTTTCGATTGCAGAGACTGTTGAACCTTGGATTTCTAACCGTCGAGGGCATCGAGTCTAATCATACAAACTACATTCTGAATGGTTTAATTAACCATATTGGTCCTAGAGTAAGCTATTATCTCATTATTTTTGCTTGCCCTGCTACCTTACCACAAGATTCTGCATCAATTTCTTGCCAAATTAAAAAGATGAATCATTCAAAGATTGATTTTCAAAAGTTTGATTGATTGCTAAAATATGGGTTCGCAGGTATCGGAAGGCCATTACGTGACCATCAATAGATCGGTAGATGAGTCATCGTGGTATTGCTACGATGATAAAAGGGTAAATAAAGACTTATTGATTATTGATTTATATATATAAGAAAGTTGAAATGATTTTGCTCAGGTTACTCCTGTCGAGTCGCTTCCGTCCGATCCCTACCTTCTTCTCTACATACGCAAACAGCCGAATGCCTCAGTAAGTATCTGCCACTTCCCCTCTGCAATTCTTCAGACAATTTAAGCGCAAATTCGACTGAAAATGCGCACTTTTGCCCTGATACCAGATTTGTGAAACGTAGACGAAATTTTCGCTGAAGAACTTAACGAAGAATAGTTTATTTGACGGCTGGTCTCATTCAATAATTCCTGACAAGAAATTGTTTATGAATCAAACCAAATTATATTTTTTTAAAAAGAATCATCTTTGAAGCGAAAAGCGCTTTCTTGACTGCTGATTTTTGCTCAGACATTGCCACTAGTTGGTCGACACAATAATTGACCCAGCCGTTAACGCGCACTCTCCTATGCAAGTGTATGCTCTTTATTATCACTTTCGCGTGAACCCTTCTTAGAACTGTCAACAGAAATACTCGATTTGCGAATCCTCTTCGGCTGTGTATCGTCATTAGGACTCGCTTCTTTAATTGATCTCATTTTTTGCAGAACAAGGTCGCGTGCGATGGAGCACAGACGTCTTCTCTCGAGACGTCGAACGGAGGAGGAACGACGATTCCTGCAACGGTAAGTTCAATTGCTAGGTGTCGCAAACATCGACCTATTCATCTAAATACCGGTATGAGATTATGGCAGCACGAACGACACTTTTACTCCACGAATTTCGTTGACCACTAAAAACATCTGATTTATACTGCAAACGAGCGATAGCATAATGCTTTTATAGATGGCGTCTTCTGCTGAAATCACCCAGTCGCCCGCAGCACCATCCTCTCAATTAGTAAGTTGTCCCTCACACACACTTTCTTCAACAGCACACTGGGGAAAATACGGATGAACCACCACCGACGTTGTCTACAATTTATCCAAATTGTGTTGAATCGTAGCCACTTCCCCCCACTACGAGACTTTTGAAGAATTTCCCTCTGAGAAACTAGAAATACATAGAAGAGCTTCTTTATAGAAGGAGTCCCACGAATTTCTAGCTAACTAAGCTCTCGATGTGGGAATTTGGGTCGATGTATCTCGAACATACCTTCTCCATGTCGTTGTCTTCTTCGTATGAACTGACAATGAGATGTGTTTATTTTTCTGCGTGCGACCCTGAAAAGCGATCAAGGAGCTGGCGAAATGAAAAGAGCTCGCACTATCATTTGTCTTATGGAAAAATTCTCTGTGCTTAAATTCCGACACGAAAGAGTCGCAATATTAAAAATATTTTCTTGAACTGCTTCTGAATCATATTCCGATTTTTACTAAAATACCAATAATTGCATTCCATTCCGATTTCTTGGATGTGTATGATCATGCATATTTTCTTATTCAGTCTCGCGATGACGATCCTCCTCTCTTGCAAGTCGGCGCAGGACAGAGAAAAAGAGCAACTTTGTACGATTGCGTAAGTGATTTCACTCATCCTTTTACCGTTTCCTTCGAGTTACTTCGAAGTTCGAAGTAAGGGAAATACGGCTGAACTCGATCGTCAGATGCCGCAAGATTGATCATTTTATCACCCGCATTTGCCTTTTGCAACTCAAAATGAGCAAGCTCGACGTATGCGAGTTGTAAGGCGTATTTCCCTGTGAAGAATGGATCAGCAAAACGCTTCTTAGACGGCTAGCCCTCAAATCACCTTCGTGTGCTGAAGAGATTATCAACTTAGACTGTAACACTTTTCTATGTTTTGCGCAGGCCTCTTTTCTCCCAGAATATTCCCTCCTTAGAAGTCCTCCTATCATTCCCATTTCCTTCTCCTAAACATTTCGGCTGTTGCATGGGCCAAATAAGAGTGAGAAGTTCCGAGATTGTCACTCTTCACAAGGGATGGTAACTGAAGAATCCTCATTCTGCGCACTCTCTCACCGCGTAGACTGGTGAGAGATAACGCGGAATTGGGAGAGCGAGCTCTTCATTTTCCATTCTTACTCTTCACATTGGGCTAGCCATCGAAGTTGCAGCTTGCGGATTGATTACTCTTGTACTCACTAATCGATACATTTCAGTCTCATGAGCACGGTGCGGATGATCTCTCCACGCGCCCTTTTGACGGCGATTCCATCAATTTGTTCATTGCGCACGGCTTCGAACAAGACGATGACTCGAGAAGAGAGAATGCGGAGAATGCAGCTGCTTCCAGCCCGGACTCTGGTTCCGATAGAGCTCAACTACCGAATACAAGTGATGATAACACGAATAGAGAACAGTTAGCACTCAAAGCTCAATCAGTTCTGGGAGAGAAAGCTCTTGAAGCGCTGAGAAAAACGACGAGAAAACCGCTTACGAAATATGCCTACCGCCAGCAGCAATTGACACGAAACATTAATCATGCATTGATCACAATTATGAAAAAGGAAAAATCTTTAAATGGCCTGAATTCGGAAATTAACAAATTATGCGTTTCGGAATCGAATGTGCTCAAAAGAATCGATGTGATCAACTGTAATCTCAAGAATCTCGAACGAGAATACGAACAGAAGAAAATCAATTTCCGAGAAATGGAAAAATCCATGCATACGCTGAACGAGAAACTTGAATATTTCAAAGCGCTTTGCAAAGATAAAGAAGCAGCCATCGATAGTCTAAAGAGGGATTCAAGCCAAATGGAAAAATTGACTTCAGAATGTACTGAAAGATACAACCAACTGAAGATGAGATTTCATGCAATTGTCCGTAATGAAAACGACACTGAAAAGATGCTCGCGAAAACCGAATTTTGGATTCATATCCTAAATCAACTTCCGCCCGTGAGTTTTTTTAATGTTCTTTAGAGTATCCTGAATTTTTAACATGATCTGGTCGTACTTTTATCCATTACATGACAACACTTATTCCGGGATAATGTGGCCCAAGAATAGAATGCTCTCCTCATTCCCCGTTCTCTCTCTCTACTGCGACAGAGAGCGTGGAATGAGGAGAACTGAGCCATCACTAAAGTAAATGATCGTAAAATGCGTTCATAACTTTTGAATTTCCAGATCCTTAACTCGCACTCCATGTTATTGGACGATGGATCAGCTTTCGGTAAGTTACAACGTCTGGAACTAGACTTTAACAACGCAAATGCTGCCGATAAGTATTAGTAATACGAGTTTTGCGGGAGCTATGTCGAATTCGGCGCCGTTTTGCGAGTCACCTTGTGAGCCCGCAACGTCCGCATCATACCCTACAGGCGATGCTAAGTACCGTTCGAGATTCGAAACGGCGTTTCTTCAATAGCGTTCGAAATATGAGCCGCTGTCTTTTGATTGCGCCCACTCCCTCGCCCGCTCAAATGACGCGAGAGTATAATGAAGAGGCTTCGGCTCATATTTCGAGCTCTACTCTACAGTTATCTCTCTCTCTCTCTAGCATGTTCTTCGGAAAGCGAAAGAGTGTGCGAAATGAAGAGACGCCAGCCCGAAATATTGAATTACTGCCTCTTCATTTCAGTGCTAATGGATCTTCACTTTGTAGGGCAATACGTATTCGGAGAAGTTGACAGCAGAAATGAAGCGGATAGGATTGATGGCCTACTTGATGCGGGTATATAACATTTTTTTACAAATGAAAGCAAGTATCTGAGAAGCACGGCGAACGAATGTAGACGATACACTGACTGTATTCGCTGTTCAATGCAATCATTTGCAGTTCAATATCCCAAAGTATACCGTCGCATTCAAGAAGTGGATGGAAAGTGGAGGGTTGAAGTTGGCGGCAATACATTACAGGTGAACACTAAATAATTTTTTCATATTCATGGTACGATTTGCAGTCAGCACAGGCGCTTGTGTCCATTGGATTGGATTTGGGCAGTTCAAGATTTTACTTCAAGCGCCATACAAGAGGTGAGCTTTCGTGATTTCCGAAAACAACAATCTCTTTGACTCGTTCCTTTGTGCAAAGTAGAATGAAAGGGTTTGTCTCTCACTTTTACCCTATCTCGTTTTTCACGATGTAGCCTGCTAATGAGATAAGACACTCTGGCGATAAAATGAAATATAGAACAATTTCCATTCGGTAATTGGAAGTACTCTTACAGTTGCTGATGTATCGCCAGACAAGAGAGGAGGAAAGATCGTGTCCGTTCGTGGCTGCCCTCCCGCTATGACAAGTAAGTTTACAGTACATTCCTTCTTGCTCACTCGAGCCCTCAAAGTTTGCGGCCGAGTTGCGAGTTTTGTGACAAATGTCATGTGTTTCACTAGCGGCGAATTGGATTTCTTTCCAGAAGAGATGTTTGAGAAGCTCGGGAAGATGTTGTATGCTTCCATGTACGACCTGGACGAGGTGAGAAAAGGAAGTAGATGGATACCAATAAATATGAGACAGCCGTTTTAACCTTTTTTTCAGGATACGGGCAGAGGAATTCTTATATTCGAGAAATACGAATTGCTCGGGAATGCTATGAAAACAGTTCATAACTGGCCTCTGGCCGGATCGATCCTCTCCTGCACTCAGCAGGTTTCTTTTCTTATTATTTGGCATTTTTGAATTTCAAAAAAATAATTTAAAAGTCGATTTTGAGCACGGTATTAGTCGAATTCGGTAGATACCTAGATTATGACAGTCTGCAGAGAGAAGAAAAGAGTGGAAATAATGTGCTGAATTTCAGATGTAAAAGCCATTGAATGTCAAATAAATAATATCTGAATTTCGCCTCGTATTTTTCACTGTAAATGTAAGTTTTTTAAACTATTATTTTAAAATATAGAAAATATAATACTAATATTGGTTTAAAAAAGTGACCTACTCGATCAAAGATTTGAACTCAAGTACCGTAGTCAGCTTCGATATCGATCTTTTTCATAATTGCATTGCATTTCAGATTTCATGTTCATTTTTCTTCGTTTTCGTTCTCATCTTTTTTTAATTATTGTGAGTGTAAAAGCTTCTTCTTCTCGTTCACATTAGTAACTACTCTAATTGAACTTCAAGGACTCGTTAACAACTCGTTCTAGTGCAATCAAGTTGCTGACGTGTCCTTAGCGAACCCAAGTTCTCCCCATTCTGCCCTTTTTGTCGATATTCCCTCTTTTTAATGCGCGTGTACATACACATCGTGACGGTCCACCTTAATTACTCTCATTTCTCCCCATTTCATGGACCTTTGCCGGTCCGCGTTCCTCATCATCGCTCCTTTCGCCCTCAGGCTACCTAGAATAGCTTTCCATTAGCGTCACTATCACTTATCACACCTTACTCACTTTTGCGTTGATTCACTATCGATCTTTAGTGCAATGTCGATTGTTGGAATGAATAATAATAAATAAGTGATTGTATTGCAGATGTTTCTTTGTCGAGCGGAGGCTAAGGG